>QAXI01000458.1:898058-923855 GCA_004335615.1 Chloroidium sp. JM | reverse complement strand
GGGGGGGGGGGGGGGGGGGAGTTCAGACGCAGATGCAAAGGCCACACCTCCCTCTTTCGATTGTTGGCTTTCACTGGCTCTCACAGAATTTCCAAGGTGCTTCAAGCTGTGGCTGTTGTAAATTTCAGCAGCTGCCCCCTCTTAAGTCCATGCTGAAGGAGAAAAAGTGGCACAGGCTTTGATCAAGTGCGCTGCGAACAGCTATGGTCCAGAATTGGGCCAAGCAACTACTCACCCCTCAAAGGAGGAGGTGTTGCACTTGTCAGGAAAGAAATCCTGTAACGCCAGGGCATGGGAATGGCAACGCTGAGGGGACAGAGAATCGCCTGTGTGTTGGTGGCTCGGTGGAGATCCGACACCACCTCCAGCCTGTCTTTCAGCAAGCCGGCGCGTCCGCATAGCTCCTCCACCCAGGAGGCGGAGGCATTTGGGGGCTCCTGCAGATCGTAGTCGTGCGCAGCGACAGTCTCTGGCAGCTGGGAGATGGCCAGGTTCAGCCGCACCGCCGCCCGCATCACGCAGTCCGCCACATCCCCTGCGTCCCAACTTGGGCTGGATGAGGCTTATACAATTATCAAGTGCTGATTACATCAAGTCCCATCCCCCAGCCCCTCTCTCTGCTGTCCAGACTGCTTTGTTGCGGCCTTCAATTCTGCAATTTCCTATTGACAAGTATACTGTGGGACAAGCTTTGCGGAAGGTCTGGCTGGCTCATCGCCGTGCCCTGTGTGACAGAATGACCAAGATCCAGGCGTGGCATAGTGATGATGGGCAGCAGCATCAGCAGGGGAGTCGAATCCAATATCTAGCATTCCAAACGTTCGATTCTCTCTTATTCCTAAATATCCCAAGTGGGGGGTGGGGGGGAGTGGCAGCGGGCACAGGCTTGTCACAGAACAAGAAGCTCAGGGAGTGCCAAGAGAATGGTTGCACTTCTTGAATATGCCAACTTTACCAGACGATGGTCAAAAATATGCTCAAGAACACTGGGAAAAGAAAAGAGTTAAGAAATGCAGCCGCAATTAGGTCAGCGTCAGGGGCTTTGATGGGTGCAGTCAGGGGCCCTCTATTGATTCTTTGCCTCCTTGGATACCCCAAATTGATCATGACTTGCCAGTCGCCTCCACCGTCCTGGAGTAGAAGGTCTCCACCGCTGCTGCCTGGTTTTTGGTCAGCAGCTCCTGCAGGGGGCGCCTCAGGCTGCGCAGCACCTGCGCCAGGGCGCTCAGCGAGCTCACGGCCACGATGCGCTCTTGCAGGCCCCACAGGTTGCCTGCAGGCCAAGACCCTCTTATGTCTGGAATTTGGTGCTCCTCCTGGGATGTCATTGGATGGCCTGTGGCATGCATCCAGCACTATGCAGGTTTCTTGCAGAGGAGGCATGCACATAGCTCGGGAGTGCTTAGAGGCTCAACATGATGCGTTTGGTACGCTGACAAGCATGCCCAGATGGCACGTTCTGCCTGAGTGCTTGGCCTGGTAACACCTTCAAGCTCCAACAGTACCAACACATCAAGGTGACATCCTCTGGAGCAAACATCAATTGTGCCCAGCCTGTGTTAAATCCCGGCAGCAACAATGACCAAAAGGTTTCGGAAGGTTTTCCTGTCCCAGGGCCAGAATTTCAGCCAAGATTCCACATCTTTACATCTTCCATTGAAGCATCGTGGAAGGCAGGTGTGGCTTTGATTGCCTGCCCTGCCCTAGGGGAGCACTCTCACCCTGGTGAGCAAACACAGCCGAAGGAGCTGAGGGCTGCGGTTGCATGCCAGCAGGCAGCGCCCCACGCTGCCCAGTGCCTGCTGAGCAAAGATAGATGCCTTGGCTATTCATTCCTAATACCATTCATTTTGTAAGCAGATGGAAATGTTCATCAGAAC
This sequence comes from Chloroidium sp. JM, assembly GCA_004335615.1. Taxonomy (NCBI): domain Eukaryota; kingdom Viridiplantae; phylum Chlorophyta; class Trebouxiophyceae; order Watanabeales; family Watanabeaceae; genus Chloroidium; species Chloroidium sp. JM. Next base: position 921,975 of record QAXI01000458.1, on the reverse strand, counting down.
ACCTGATTGTGGCGGTAGTGACATTCTCACCTGAGTGATATGCTTATCATAGAGTAAGGTTGTCAAAGGAGGAAAGGGTAAGGGGAGGGATGGGGAGGGACAAGCTATAGCAAAAGCAAAATACCTGAAGCATTGACCGCAAAGATGCTTGGCCTTGAAGTTGTCTCTCTGCCAGTCAGAAGCTGGGACTTGTAGGCTTGCAGGCTCTGGTTGAGTATGCGGGCCAGTGTGCCCTTCAGCCTTTCTGAGACTGCTTCCCCTGGGCTTTCCTGATGAAATTTACCCAGTTTTGCTTAACACTGATTCTTCACCTGTCAGCCTCTTGGGGGAGGAGTTGATCTTTGCAAACATGCACCCTGACCCCACATTTTCTGCAATTTTTTTGCTGTGTACACTACTGGTGACTGGTCAATGGCCTTGCAAATTGAATGCCCAACTTGCAGCAAGAGTTTGTGAGAGCAATAAGCATGCATAATTTGGTTGAGAACATGTGCACGAGGTAGAGAAGGAAGGAGAGGCGGCACCTCAGGAGTGGCTTCTGGCGTGAAGGGTGACAGCGGGACATCAGCAAAATTGCGGAAGACCACCAGCAGGTACATCTCAAACAGTTCAAAAATACCCGTCACCAGGACAGCTGCTGGCTCCACAACTCTGTAGACACAGGTCACCAAGTCTCACATCACCATGCACTATCAAATGCCACAAAATCATCCCTATCCCTGCCACTGCCACACACCCTTTCTCCATCCCCAGTGGCTAGTCTACCCTTCGATGTTCCAGGCAGAATTCCTAGCTCTTGATATCTGCACAAGATAGCGGCAAACCGTCCAGGATATGGATCAAGTCGTAGGGTGAGCGGCCAGGGAAGGTGAAGGTGATTGCCAACCTGAGCAGGCTGACATACTCATGCATGCACGCCAGGGCCTGCTGAGATGCGGCAGTGGCTGCAAATTGAGGCTGGCTGCCTGGCGCCTCAGCATCCGGCCCCTGGCTGCACCAAAGTTGAAATCCGGAGAAGAGGTTGATGGGGGGTGACCATCAGGCGTCGGGGAATGGCCCCACAGGGTAGAGGAGATGGGATTACGAACTCACTGCTTGCACTTGCAATTGAGGGATGGCAGAGGAATGTCTGTGGAGAGGGGACGAAAGAGCCTGTAAGGTTGCAGTTCTGATCTGTTTTTAATCAGGTCCAGTCAACCGACTTGCTGATGCACTGCTTCAAAAGTGGTACAAAAGATGGAAAGCGCGTCTGGATGGATTGTAAACCAAAGCCTAGGTGTGCTTTTGGTGGATGATCTGCTGACTGGATTCAGGCCAGGCAGTCACCGGTTGGAGGGTTGTGCGATCCGGGACGTTTCTGGGGGGTCTCCTGTCCAGGGGTTGGCTGCGGAGGCCCACTGCTGGAAGTTGGTGTGGTCCTCCCCGCTGACCAGCTTATAGGCTGCTACCGCATCTGCCATGCTCCTCCCTGCAGGTTTGTCGGTCTCTCACCATCCCCGCCTCATGTTCCTCTGCCATGGAAGAGTACCACCTTGAGACTTTCTCCACATATTCCCTCGTGCTGCATGAAGTTTCAGATTGAGAATTGCAAGCGAACGAGGTGCAGGTGACCACAGAAGAATGAGATTTGAAAATTGGATGTACAGTAAAGGAATGTCATACCAGCTCTTGCTCATACCAGCAGGCGCGGGGGGGGGGGGGGGGGGGGCAATACAACGCGGTTGTTGAATTGAAGTGTGGATTATGATATGTGATTCTGAAGACACAGAGCTGAAGGTGTTGCATCATGAAGGTGACTCCCTGCCGATGGGGCATTGTGATGTCCAGGATAAATGGAGTGTGGTGGATTGTTGGGTTTGGGGTGGGGGGGGATGATGCCTGGGGCATGCCGCAGGGGCAGCCACCTCTCCCTCTCCAGGCAGTGGCACAGCCCCTGCAGGGAGGAGGCGTGCATGCTGCGGTAGTGGGCATACCCCAGCGAGCCCAGCTGGTCTCGCAGGCCACGCGGGTCGCCGCTGCCGCAGAAGCTCTCCCCCAGGACCACAAACTTGTGGCCCCACTGCAGCACCTGTGCGGAGTGACACACTGTGAAGAGGCGTTTGAAGGGGCGGGGGTCTTCGACCAGCAGCACTCTCTTTGAAGACCTGTTCACTTCTTCCCGAGAGGTGCAGATTGCGTTTTGGGGCATCGACAAGATCTGTGGGATGCTAACAGATCAGGGATGGTTCCCTGCTGCTCACCCAAGGTCGGAAACTTGCAGACTGCGCCTGAGCAAGGGTTGAATGCTCATTCGCAGTCAGAAGATTTTCTTTTGTCAATTGCATCAGCTCCTGAGGCAAGAAACGGAGGACAGGTAGGAGGGGGATGGTAGGGTGCAGGATCATACGCGCATGTGGGGTGGGGGGTCTTGAAGGGGGCAGACCTGTACGACGGCTTCTTTGTGGGAGGCGAGGGGGGAGGCGAGCAGCAGGTGCAGCATTCGGGCGGCATCCTCCACCAGCAGCCGCCTGCTGCTGTGCAGGTGCGCGGAGACCGAGGCGACCACCTCAGCCCACGTAGCAGCCTCCTGCTCCTCTGCCTCAAACTCCTATTATGCCGAGAGCCCCTTTTCAGAGCTCCCAGCTTGTCTGGAAGGTCGGTGGGCTCTAGCGCGGGAGGCTTGGATGGTGCTGATGCAGATGGCAAGCAAGCCTCGTCACATCCGTCGTACCTGTATCTTTTCCTGGCGTTGCTGAAGCATAGCCAGTGGAGAGTCTGGGGCCGAGGGGGAGGGCGGGGCTGTTGCAGCTCCGCTGAACGCCCGGACGCTCACCTGCAGGCAATCAGACACCCGGAGAATTTCAATGTGCAGGCAACCATGAAACGTCGTGTTCAATAAATCTAGAGGCTCTTCACCCTGGGAGATCCCCCTTCCCTTCTGGCTTCTTATTCATTACCTTGCAACATGCTTACTAGAGTCATCCTTCCATCAAACCCTACCTTGGGCATCTTCAGCAGGCGGTCATCAGACGCTGATCACCCTACAGCCCTGACCTTCAGTAGGGGAAAAATAGCCTGGGAAATGAAAAAAGTATGCCTGCAAGGAGATGATTTCAACAGGCACCACAAGTGACAGAAAAATACGGATACGGTTTTGTACGTATCTTGGGGGCACTCATGCCACACAAAGGTACATGAGGACAATGTTAATACCCCTTCTTAATACGGTCAGAGGCCTGGTCAAGGATCAAACCTGCCTATCATCCACTGAAGTCGTGGCACTCTTTGGTGATCCATCAAATACACCCAAACCTAAAGCTGACCGCTGGGTTTTGCAAGGTGACTAATGGCAAGTACAGTGCAGGAGGGTGAGGTTGTGGGAAGGCTAAGAGACCTTGGTCTGAGACGGCCGTTTCGGCGCTGTGCCGGATTTTGGGGGAGGGACTGGCTTGCCAACAGCTTTGTCGCTTATGGCATCCCCTCCAATGTTTGGGACGTTTGTGTCCTGGGGATTTATTGTCCACCCCTGGATGTCTGCATCTCTTGCTTTGAGCGACTCCTGGAGGGCTGCCCTTTTTGCCTGCAGAAGGGAGCGTTTGTTGAATTGAAATTACATACTGACACAAGTCAAAGGCATTTATAAGCATGGCATTAGGCTCATATGCAGCCTGATTAGTAGGTGATCGTCATCTTTGGCTTACTGTCAGGTTGGGGTACAAAAGGACTGTCTCGTTGCTTTCAACGAGACCATGCTCAAGGAGTGAATCTTCATGGGGTTTAAATCTACCCTACCCCAAAGAAGTCAATTTCAGACCACCCAGGTCATGCTGCAATGGTACTTGGAGGTGCATCTTTCAAGAGACAGGGCATGACTGAGAGCAGTAGACAGGGCAACCCCTTTCTGAAGAATGCTCAACTGGATTTTGGGTCACCTGTAGATCTTCTATGGTAGCTGCTAGGCTGACTAGAGCCGTCTGCTGATGCTGAGACATCCTGTAATGGCTCTGCAAGATGCTGAAGAGCAGCTGCAGCACCTACAAAATTGTCAAGAACAGGCATCTCTGAGGACATCGAAATCTGCTCCATGACACAGGACACATGCATGGAATGTCTATGATGAATTTCAATATCTCTTGCCTGTTTTCCCCAAGCCCCTTTCTTCTTGGCTCATTATCCCCGCTCCCCACATCCTGCAAACCCTTGCTTGTTCCACCAAACTCAACATAATGTGAAAAAAAAATCCTCTTTCAGGAAACGAAGGAGGGTATTTTCTCCCAAGCTGCATGGATTGCGCTGCCCCCAGAATGCACTTGACATGTCATGATATCTTTCACAAGCATGGCCAATGGCCACAGTGCAGATCCCCCTATGGCTGCTCCCCAGAAGGCAGATCGGTCAAAATTAGGCAGCGGAAGGAATGTGCGGAGGCAAGATCTACATGAGCAAGAAGGGGGGAAAGATCAAAGACACATGGCAGAGCGTGCCTTCCTGAGGCAGCGCAGGAAGCTTTCAGGCAATGGCAGCAGCTTGATGAGGTCCTGCGGCGTGATGCAGCCCCTCACCCTCTCCTCCATCCCCGGCAGCGCCAGCAGCACCTCCCGCAGCCCGGCCGCCAGGGTGTCGTGCACCCCGCCCGAGAAGGCCGTTATCACCTCGTCACCCAGCTGGTGGCTCTTCTCCAGGAATACGTACCCCTCCACCACCTGAGGGTGGCTGGCAGGGCTCAAAATCGCCCTTGCTGGGCATGGCGAACTCAATTTATTATGTATGTAAGGGCACATCATCTGGCGGACAAGGCTGGATTCAGGTCCCGACAGCAGACAAGTTGAATAAACAAAAAATAGCGGGGGAGAGGTACTGTGCTTCCTGCTCATCAAATGAATATGCTCCTCAACAACACACAATTCGTTTGTATGGGTGTATTGCTTATGTGATTGCTGTGCAGAGAGTGGTGTTGATCTGCATCTGAATGGTGCATGCAATGGAGTACGGCAGGTGTAATAGGAATGCTGGATCACTCAATCATTCGTCACCGTATCTTGATGAGGGATGGACAGAATCCCCATCTTGCTGCACTGACATTTGTAGTCAGGCTGTGCAGGTCATCCCTTACTGGGGTAAGCCTGCACTGGAGCGCAGATGGCAGAGGCTCACCTGGCTGCTTTGCTGCGCCCATGAGAGCCAAAAGTACAGGGAACTCACCTTTGCATAGGCCTCGGGCGTGAAATCAGCGCAAGTCCGCCACAGGGCAAGGCGCAGCAGGCTGCTGGTCTCTCGGCGCCGCTGCTGCAGCCCCGCTACCAGGGGTTCCGCCACCCTCGGCCCCCCCGCCCCCTGCACCCAGGCCAGGCTCTCTGCGCACAGCCATAGGGCCTGCGCGAACTCGCCATCCTCTTCGCACTGCCTGCAGGGGCCAGAGGTCTCTAAGAGGGCAGAAGCCTTTGCCAGCAGCTAATTCGCTTCGCTTTGCCAATCTTCTGTTAAAATTCCCGGTGAGAGTCTATGCCCCCCCCCCCTCTTCTCCCCCTTCACGCTACTTCTCCGTCTCCAATCTAGAGGATATTCAGCTTACCAGATTTGCAACAAAAGAGTTAGGTGCAGAGGAGGACTGCAAATCCGTCAGATCGTCTGTGAGAGAAGACCCTCTGCTACAGGCAAAGAGCACGGAACATGTCCATAGTAGCCAAGCTCAATCCACAGCAACTCAGACTCGACAGCTCGAATTTGGGATTCCCGCAATCTTGGATACAGGCGCAGGGAGGGAACATGCAAAGGACACTACTTGAGCAGCCCGCCCAGGTCCTGGGTGGCCTTGAGCCTCTCGGCGATGTCCAGCACCTGCCCGCCCCTCTGCTTGGCACGGCTGTCGCGGCACACCCGCAGGCTCACCCCCACGTCGGCGAGCGCACCCCCCAGCAGCCGCCGCCCCTCGCGCGTCTGCGCGTGCGTGGCCTGCAGCTCCGCCTCCAGGGCCGCGATGTCGTCGATGCCTTGCACGAAGCTGGCGTAGTTCAGCATCACGTGCTTGGTCAGCAGCACGCCGATCACCTGCCAACAATTTTTTGAATAAGTGTTTTGCAGCAGACAGCATGCGAAAAGGCTGGCGTAGTTCAGCATCACGTGCTTTGTCAGCAGCTCCGCAATCACCTGCATGCATTTGGATGATTAGGGCATTTTTGGGATGGTCGACAATGATAGAAGTGTTTGATCTGATCAGAGCGTTTGGTTGGTTAGGGCATTTTTGGGATGGTCAACAAACAGGCCAACATCTGTTCTTCCAACAGATTTTCTCCAGGCGTGACAGGGTCATCATGACACGCATGAAGACTTGCATGCAGAATTTTAGCTTGGGAACAGTGTTGATGTGCTCCGCTGGATGTCATGCATGTTTTACCCTCTCCCATCGTTTTTCAGACCAGGAAATGCTCATTTTTCTGTGGTTGGAAGCATGTCATAACATGGTACAGGCTTGACCGTGGCTGCCTGTTTTGCAAAAAAAAAAAGAGGGAAAAAGGGACAGGGGGGTCAGAAATGCAGTCCTCAAGGAGTGCAGGTAGATGAGGAGGGGAGCAAGTTAGGGCCTTGTATGGCTGATATACACCGTAGAAATTAATTAATTGGAGTTATATGGCGACGTAGGTATACCTCCAGTACAGCAGTCCTCTGCTCGGCGATGGATTCCATGATGAACTCCTCAGTGTCTAGCGAAAGGCTGGAGAGCTCAAATGCCACAGCATCAAAATCCTTCTCATAATACCCAGGCTCCAGCCTCTGAATAATTATATGATCAGCAGGCTACAATTGTGGCCTCCAAGGGAAGTTGTGCATGTGTGCTGGCCATCAGAACTCTTCAATTTGCTTCTTTGAATTCTGATACACACCAATTGCTCTCCTTCGACTCTTCACACTCACAATTCCACCAAGGGAGGAATATGCCCGCGAAATTCTTGCAGGCAGTGTTTGGCCCTAGCTTATTAGGCATGCAATGTCATTGGTGCTTGTGCAGCAAGGAGAGCGCACATGCAGGAGCTGCTCTGCTGGTGCAACGGATAGCTCAGGGGGGTAGAGCTGGGGGGCAGGCTGGTTGATTGTTAGAGACTTTTCCCTCACTAGAGACCCTGCAAGCCCCCCTAGTCCCTTGGACAGGGCCCCGAACGATTTCCTAGCGGCTTTCATCGCAATTGTGGTCTTTTGCTCGATCAATCTGTTGGGTCCATACTCACTCGGTTACTGCAGTCGATCGCCGAAATTGAGAGGTGCAGCGTAGAGAGTGAACTTGCGCAATGTCCTTTCGAGATTGGGAATTTCGTAGCTGACACGAGGTTCTATCCCTACTTCCTTAGATCCTTCGAAATGTCATCAGATGTGTGGGAAGGGCGTTCAACTCCTCATTGGCCAGGCTGTTCTGTGGGCTCCAGCTAAAACTGGTTTGGGGAGGGTGGATTGTAAACCGAGTTTGGTCCAAAATGCTCCTCCATGTCCTGCCTTTTCTATGCAGCCAGTCAGTGGTGTGTGCAGCTTCGCTGAAAGGTAGCGGAATATCAAAAGGGTCGCTGTTACAGAACTTCTGGCCGCTACACTCAGTCAGCCATTGTCATTCTTCAGGACCTCTTGGGCAGCAAATGCGCTGGCCCTGTGCCTAACAAAGGCTAACACCTGTCTGCCGACTTATAAGCTGCAGTAGCTTGTCCCTCTCCCGCGACAATGGCAAGCGGGTCTGTCCTTCCCTTCTCCAGAACGCCACAGACAAGCCCCCAAGTCTTCGCCTCCTCTTCAAAAACTCCAACTTTTGCCACCTATCTCAGCCTCCTGGCCTCGCGCTCAGACTCCATGAGGGTCAGGATGTCACCTGCAAAGCATGGAGACGCAATAAGAATCGCTGACATGCAACTCTCGGGGTGACACCCACCCACACCACGTCGAGGCTGATCTGCCAGGGGTGAAGGCCCTATTTACCCAAATTTTGGGATGATGTGGGAGCTGCTGTAAGACTGACAGGGCTGGAAAAAACAGGCATGCCCCTAAATGCCCTCCAGCTTGCCAGACCCCACCAACCCCTACCTCCACCACATTGCTACATGTTTGTTCCATCAAAACTGCAACCGAACACCAACGTTCTTCAACAATTGCGTCATGGGTCGCCAATTAGGAAGCCACACCCTTTGTTAGCGTTTATGTAAGGGCACAATGGCCTTGAACTCCGCTGCCCACCCACAGCCTATGGATGTGAAGACTGTGGTAGGGAGGCGCACTGCTTGAGCATTGAACTCTCCCGATGCCTAATTCACCACCTTCCTATCCTAAAACCTTTCCCAACTTGGTCTTTGTCCATCATCCTCGGAAGCTCACCCTCACGGACAGGCCCCTTGACGTTCCTCATGATGAGTCGCTCTGCATCCAGGAACTTCACGCGCACTTGCGTCACCTGCAAACCGGCCCCAATTTGGTCAAGGTGACACCTCTGGCTTTCAGTTCTTGTCAAGCAAATTTAGAGGGACCACTCTCATAGGAACCTTCAACCCCCGATGAAGGTGCCCAATACTATCTCCTAACAAAAACCCTTTCCCCGGACGTATTTGCCCAATACGCCCTTCAGAACCTCCTTCAACAGACGGCAGCGCCCACCTGTCCTCTTGATCCTGTGCGACCGATGACCTTGACAACGATGGCAAGCTTCACTTGAGTATCCTGCAAGTTTAGGCATCCAGTCGATGGCAACTCGAGACTGATATCAATGCTCCGCCATCCGGTAAAGTATTCAATACAAAATATGTATATTAAAGGTCTGTAAGATCGGCATCAACGCAAACAAATCCAAGACCTTGGACATTCTGAGACAAGACAACGGACGCTAGCAAAGGCCGGAATCAAGTCCTTTCTCACCATGATGAATCACACGGATGACCCTTGCGCCTTGTGAAACAGCCAGGAAGAGGGAAAGGGAAATGCAGAAGTTGGGCTGGAGGCTGAGTTTACTTTTCTACCCCTGCCAAATTTCAGCCGGATTGCAGTGACAATTCTTAACGCTGGAAACGAGCGAGGCCTTGCATTCAAGCTTGTACCTTGCCAAATTCAGCTGTCTCCTCGCGTGTCAAAGTTTGACTGCCAGAAGGACAAGCATGCAAGCACCGATTTGTAGTACTTCCGGACGAGTCAGCTCATTCGGCTTGATGGAGCCTAGAACATGCAACCATGTGCGCAGACCGCAGAAATTTGACGCACGGTGTGGTTTTAGCTCGAGGTCTTCATTCTCAGCATCTGTCAAACGAGGTAGATGCCAGGGACAGTGCAGAACACAGCGATTGCGCAGCCTCATTGTGAGGAACACATACCCCATACCAGAGACCGAGAAGGAAAGGTCTTCAGTAGATTACCCTCAGGTGATTTACCAACCTTGGCGCTGTCTCGTGCAGTGCCCTGCAGCAAGGTGAAACTCCGAAGAAAGCACAGAAGAAAGCAGCAAGTGCAACCCGAAGGGGAGCATGAGTGCCATGAATGGCATCCTGACCCTTCTCAAACAGCTTCACATGGATCCTGAAGATCTGCCTCACAAAAGAGGCTGAGTTTCTAGATAATAATAGATCATATCCTTACGAAGGTTGGCAGATAATGGAAGCAGAGAAGTTGGCGCGACTCTTTTGAAAAATATGGGTGCTGGGGTGTAGGATCATGTGAAGGCCTAGATTTATGAGTGAAATGTGGAGCTAATGATAGCTTACGATATTCTATACACACCAAAGGATACTTTTTACAGCACGCTGTAGAATTATTTTTTATTGCACATCCGAGCAGCAGTGGCAGAAAACAGACATACATTGATCGCTTCCTCTTTCTTGTCTTTCCATTCATGTATTTCCTGCCTTCTGCAGGAATGGACGACGCCACAGCCTAGCAGAAGGCCAGACCCGCTGCCGGAATTCGAAAAGCTAGAGACCCCACCCCCCCGCAAGATGCCGGGAGACCCAGAGCAGCCTGATGAGGAAGAGGAGGAGGAGAAAGAAAAAGAGAAGCCGGAGGAGGACCCAGAGGAACAACCGGAAGCACCTCCTACAGAGGAGTAGTCCGCTCAAGATGGCTTGATCTGATGGACATTTTCCTGATAGTGTGTAGAAGAACAAGGATAACACCTCTCAGCCTCATCAGACTGATCAGCTGAGACTGGCCAATGAACACGTGTCGCTCAAGGGATCGATGTAGGGATATGCCCTTGGTGTTGAAAGACCTCCATAGGTTTGAATGACCATGACAAGTTTTGCAGAACACGCGATTTTGAAGACATTCCCACGGCAGTCAGCCAATAGAATGGACACGGAATTGGAGACTTGAAGTATCTCAAGCCAGGCTAGACATTGTGCAGTGTGCACCTGATTGGATATAGGCCCCTCAACAATGCAGCAGAATTGCCCAGGGACACTGGTCAGAGCGTACTGGTCGGCAAGTGGTGCATCGTTGCCATTGCATTTGCTGTGTTCGGGGATTGGTTCAGTCAATCTCCTCAGTAGGAAGTATCAACTGCCCATCAGCCCAAAGAATGACCCACCACGGCATCACTGCAACAGATTGCCAGGCTGTCCTGGGGGGAAAGGAATTTTTGAAACGTTCCAGTTTTGGACACGGCCAGAGCATCGGAATAAGTGATGATTATGCACAATTGATTGATTACTTACAGCGGAGTGCAGAATGAGCGTGCCATCTGCTGAAGTAGCCAGGAAAAACGATGCCCATGACAGCCAAACTGCCGGGTTCTATGGACGATCCTACCCCAGAGCGAGCGTGATCCTGGACTCCAGCAATGCGGTCAAGCATGATCGAAAGATGCCGCCTCCATCATCCAACGCTCCTCTTTTGGGTACTACCTTAAGCTTTTGTGATGCTAGTGACGGGACTTGTAGAGGAGAATCTGGCAATCATCACACATAATATGATGCATCGCTAGCTGCCATATACTCTCAACAGGGGGTCATGTGTCTGCTTCATCACTTTCCTTGCTACAAACAACGATTGTCTCAGCTACCCCATTCTTTGTGGTGCCCTGTCCAGCATGGCCATGATTCTGCAGAGTGGGCCAGCAAAGCTGGATGGAACAAGGGGGGTGCCCACAAGGCAGATGTTGGCCCCAAGCCCCCAAAGCAGGCTTTCACGCCCCTGTACGCGTTCCTTGCAAGCCAGCAGCTAAAGCTGAAGCTGGCAAATCCCTCCCTCGGCACTGCTGACCTCCAGGCGAGATCTCACACCATCTCCCTTGAAAGGTTTGGTGACTCGAATCTGTTTAGAAAGGAAACAGCTTGGCAGAAGGGAGCAGAAATCCCCTTCCAGAATGCGCCAGACAGGCATTATCCCCAAAGTTTGGCTGTAGTACTCTGTCCTCCCATCGTTCAGTTTCATGAATTACACTGTTTCCGCAGGCTCTGGCCAAAGCAACAGTGGAGGAGGATTGGAACAAGCTTCCAGCAGAGACCCAAGAGATGTACGTCAAGATGGCAGAAGGTGACGATTTCAAAAGCAAAAGCATATGTCTTGCTTTTGCAAGTCTTCAATTTGTGGATCAGCTCTGATGGCAATGTAAATCCATCACCTTCCGGCATGGCAGAGTCAGTCATACCTGCTAAGCAATTGCCGCAGACACCCAAGTCTCTCGTTCTAGCATTGCAGTGGACCAGAGGAGACAGGCCTTCCAGGACGTGGGTGGCCGTTTGGACAAGGATCCTCAACTCTATCCAAAGAGGCTTGCAAAGCCACAAGCACCAATGATGCACACCATGCATCCCGCATACTTGATGACACATTGTTCCCACATTCCTCTAAAGAATTGCCTGGCTCGCTGAATCTGAATCACAACGCTGCAGACGACGCCCAGCGCTATGAAAAAGAAGCGGCGGAATTCGAGCAGAAGTACCCAGGGCTGCTGGCAAGCAGGAGGGCTCACAAGAGGGTGGTGAAGCAGGCCAGCGGGCCCAGGCGCCCCCTCAAGGCCTTCCAGATCTTTGCGGCGGAGCAGATCAAGGAGAAGCTGGGGGATGGGGCCGGCAAGCCCCGAGCCGAATTTGCAGAGGAGCAGGTGGGAAGAACTCTGCAAGGTGAAACGCATGCATCCGAATTTCTGGTTATCACCAAGGCTGATCTCTCAGAGCTGTTGCATGGTCTCCAGTGGCATTGAGGCCCGAGTGTGCGACGCTTCTGAGGTAGGAAAAAGTCTGCTGAGGACTGGAGGTTTGAGGACGATGGATTGTGGGGGAACTCTATGAATGAAATCATCTTCAGCTGGTGATCCTTGCCATAACGCATAAAGTTCTTTTACTGCCTGTAAGCAATATATCGTTCTATCATGGCATGCTAAAAGGTTGCAGGGACAAGTGCATGTGGAGATGCTGAAGTTGCTGTCTTTGTAGAAAAAGCTTGTGGCCGAGCTTGGAGCAGTCTGGAAGGAAATGAGCCTCGAAGAGCAGGCCCCATACGAGGAGCGCGCTGAGGGTGAGGCCTTCTCCAAGTTGCCGGCAGGATTAAATGGCTAGGGTAGACAGCATAAGCTTCTATTCACCACAATGGGATTAGAGCTGGGCCAATGATCATGGACTTATTCATGTGCTGCTGTTCCCTGAATTTCTTGCTCCCTAATTTCTGCAGCGGCACATTGAATTGGTGACCGTCGCTGCTTGCTGCAAGAATCCTACTTTGCCAAGCATTTGTCGCTGTCAAACAAACCAGAAGTTACATCTTGCCAAAATCCATAGCAAGCGATCTGCAGAAAAGGTGGCGCTACAGAGAGTAACGCTAGGGATACATTCCAGCCAGTGGCTCTTTCATCAGGAAAGAGGGGGGAGGGGAAGGGCACCTCAAAGCATGCTGGATTTGCAAAAACCCTTCAAATAGCCCATCCTTAGTCCAGAACCCACAGATGAAATGTGACGGCCGCAGGCGATCTGCGCCGGTGGGAGAGCGAGCTAGAGAAGTTCCCGGAGCTTAAGGCGAAGGTGACCAGCAAGGCCCAGGCGCGCGCCGCCGAGGCCCGGCAGAAGACGGAGAAGCGCGAGATCCTGAGGGCGGCCCAGGGCAAGAAGCAGGGCGGCAGGCCCGCCAGGAAGCGGGCCCTGTCCCGCCCCGCCGCCATCGTCAAAAACGGAGCGCTGGTGCGCAAGTCCAAGGGCAAGGCCGACCCCGAGGGTGGCCGCATCAAGAGACGGCGCAAGGTGAGTGCCTGGTATCTGTTGGGGGAATGTCTGGCCGTGCAAGTAAAGGAGCAAGGCCAAGCCCCGGGGGGGAGCATCAAGAGACGGCGCAAGGTGGGCGCCTCTGCCGACGTCTGCTGGGGGGACGGCATTAAGGTCCAATTCAATCCTTGAGTGTGGGGTTCTGCAGGCCCACAAGGCGGCGATTGTGGAGGAGGAGAGTGAGGAGGACACCGATGAGGAGGAGGAGGAAGAGCCGGACCTGGGCCAGTCAGACAGCGGGGACGACATCCCCAGTGAGGATGGAGAGTCTGATGGTGGGGTCACCGCGCTTACAATCGGAAAAGCGCAATTAGTTGTTTCAGTCCCGTCTGTGAACCACAAGCCACAAGTTGCAGCAAAAGAATTTGATGGGTATTTACATTGGATGGCAACTCATCTAGACGAGAAATGCCAGCTTTGAGTTGTCAGGATTACCCCCGTTGATGCACATATGTGTCAGAGAGCCACAGCGATGCTGCTGCGAAGTGTGAATGATCAGCGGATGTCCTGAGAATTCCCATGCTGCAGCAGAGGAAGAAGCCGAGGAGGAAGAGGAGGATGTGGAAGCTGATGCACCAGGGGCGGACGATGGCGACGTGGAGATTTCAGATGAGGAAGATACGCCTGCAGCAGCCACACCTCTGGCGGAGACCCCCAATGTGAAGGTGGACACCCCTCTTTCTCCTCCCCCCCCCCTCCCCCAACACCCACCACCACACTCTAAGAAAACAATCACCAGCCTAGGAGTTCCACAGAGGTTGGGATTAGCATGCTGGACCCCGTATAGGAGTGTTGAAGGAACATTCCATGCCACCAGCAACCGCTACTTCTCTCCCTCTCTTCGACAATTCTCCAGACTGTATTGTCGGCCACCTGTTGACGTCGGAAATGTCATGTCGACAGTCAACCCCAGCGCGTTGCGTTCGATTCGACACAGGTGCAGGCTCGATTTTGATACATAGGAGGCAGGGAATGGGGGGGGAGGGGGGGGGGGCACCTGCCATGTCCATGACATGAAGGACGGGTCCACTGTATACCATTGAATCCTTCCACGCCTGGCAGGCTCTGGCCGCCATTGCGGCTGAGGAGGAGGAGGAGGATGCCGAAGACGCCCTGAGAGCCCTGCAGGCCACCGACCCCAAGGCTGACGCCTCGGCTGGAAAGGTAAATGAATGTGCACAGCTACATCCCTCGATCCCCAATCGCAGAAGCAGCTGTTATCCTTTTGACCGGTGCTGTGCATTGCTCGAGCTGTGTTTCAGGGAAAGGCTGCAAGCTTTGAGACACATCCATTCACCAACACAGCGCCATTTTCAGTGGAGAGGCATGCCTTACTGCCTGATGACTGCTAACCTCTAGAGCTCATTACGCAGCAAGGAATGCTGGATTCAGGTGCTATTGTTGGTCATGGCGGTGGCGGGGAATGGTTGGCCTGGTCTTTGACTGTGCCTCAAATTAAGGACTCTCCCAATCTGCAGGGCAACATCTTTGGATGGGCCACTGCAGCACTGATGAGTGGGTTCAAGGGGGTTTGGAGCGGCCGCAAGAGCCTGGGCACCAGCTCACCCCTGTCACGGCCCCAGCTTGCCCTGGGAGGTGAGCATCCCAGAGCTTTCTTCATGCTGCATCAAGCTTTGTGTAATTCATCAAGTCCATGGTCAAGCTGTGATTGAATTGAGTCCAGGTCCCCTGAACCATTTGATGAAAATTTGGTAGTAGTGTGGGAAAGGCCATGCGCCATGCAGTGTCCCAATTCCAGATAGACTTGCCCGCCACCAGTCGTATGCATAGTCTAAGCTGTGGATATGTGCCTGACTGGGGAGGGGTGGGGGTTTTTTGCCAGACGAGGTGGACACGATGTACCTTTGGTACCCCTTGAAATTTGACCTCATCCCAAAGAGTACACCTGCCAGGTCCTTGCAGAAGTCTGTCTACATGGTGCAGATGCCGAGGCAGAGGCACAGGTGGGCAAGACCTTCGAGAAGGATTTTGACGGCCAGTTCTACCGTGGCAAGGTGACTGGCTCATACCCTTGAATGCACTGAAAACTTCCCAATCCCATTCGGACTGGACGGAGGCATGATGTAATCTGTCGCGCTTCATACAAAGCGTGCTTTCACTGTGCAGCTGCTCACAGGGCATCTGAGCGAGCACTTCAATGGAAATAGCACCTTTGTATCCTGCAGGTGGACAAGTTCCTTCCAGAGAACAGGTGGTACGCTGTCTCCTATGAGGATGGGGACAGTGAGGAGGTGACAGAGGCTGAGCTTGCCAGTCTCATGAAAGCAACAGACAAGCGGCTTAAAGCAGGTCAGCTGATATCAGCTCCCACTGTGATATAGGGTCACTGTTTCATGGCTCACCCTTTTTCGACGCAAGGGAAGTGGTTCTAAGTCTAACGTTCGATGTGAGGTAAGTATGCACAGCTGAAGAGGGGCGTGAGTTCAAAGAAGCTGCTTTTGTGCAGGAGCCCAGGCAAAGGGACAGAACAAGAGAAAGAGGTAGGCTGCAAAGTCTTGAAACTCAGGCGCGCATTTATGAAGGGCCTATCAGCGCCCTCCATTGCTCGCGTGCAAGCAGCAGGCATAGAAGGATGAGCCCAAGTCTGTACAGCATAGCATTACCATGTTATCTGCTGCGATACCTACAACCTAGCCATGCAAGTGTGACTCTGAAATTAACATGAACGCTCAGCTATGAATTCTACCTAGTGCCTCGTTGCAACTTGACAGAGGCTGGGGAGCACCCAGTGAAGATCCGATCAAATCTTACTGGTGCAGACCATGTCACCCTCTGAGAATGGGATAATGGTCCTCTGACAACCCAAAGGCAATTGTGGCAAGTCTCAGTGGTGGATACAGCAGCTGCCACAATGAATGGAAACTATGGAGGAACAATAAATAAAAGCCCAGAGAACATCAACACAGGGCAGACAGCGTGACGTTGCCCCTCAGGACACCTTAGCCACTCCATTCTGAATCAGCGTGACTGCCATGTCTATGATGGAGCTGGCTGGGTCATGCAGTTTGCCCAGTCCCAGCACCTTGAGGGCGTTGCTGTTGTCCAGCACAGGCTGCGCTGGCTTGTCCTCCCCGTCTTTGATCTTCAGCTTGGGGAATCGTGCCTTCAGGGTGTCTGTCAAGAACTTATTGGACACGGTGTCTGGCTGGGAGACGATGAATCGTTGCTCCTTTGCAGCGGGATTCTGCAAAAGCATCAATGAAATGATCCAAAACGCCTATCAAGTCAGACGATTGTCTGGCGGGCACGTGTTCTCGCGCATCATCTGCAATGTCAGCCCAACAATGCTCTTGGCTTTCATTCTCTCTAGCCCGAAAGAGGCAATATGATTGAAAGGCACTGCTGTGTCTGTCCTGTGTCTGCAATAGTATTGCTTTCAGCGCATGGGGAGGGGAAGTGGAGAGGGGGTGCACCTCAATACCCAAGATATGAGCGCGAGCGATGTCACGCACATCGCACACCCACGTTATGAGTGAAGGCTCCCCGCCCTCCAATATATTTTTGACCTTTTGAATCGAGACGGCATCGGTCCTTGCAGAGATTGTAGGGCCTGGGAGGGCAAACATTGCTGTCAGCAATAAGTGTGACACGGTATGCCTATGTGGGCACTGAACAAGTGCCAGAGAGAAACAGGTTGGGTGAGCATCGTCAAAGATGTTAGAAATCAAGGCGTGCACAGTAGGGGAAACTGAAAGGACATTACCTAGGACAAATGTGGGGTTGATGACCACCAGCTCGAAACCCTCTTTCTTTGAGATCTCCCATGCTGCCTTCTCTGCAAGAGTCTGCGGCAGGAAAATCCACAATCAAACAGCAGTCTCTGCCGAAACTAAGTCATGCAGGTACAGCTAGCCCAGAGGGCTCAATTAAAAAAGATGGGGAAAGGGCACCCCCAAGAGGATGCACTTTCGTAATCATGCTAGCGGGTGCAGAGCTGCCTGTGCCATTCTTTGGAGGAAAGTTGGGGAGACATTACCTTGCTGAGCCTGTAAGCGCCGTCCTCAGGTGTCGATTCCTCGTTCCAGTCCTTTTCAGTGTAGCGTGGGGGGTTGGAGGGGCCAGCCTTGGGCTTCACCACCGCTGCGCATCCCAACCCACTCTTTGAGCACAAACGCAGCCTCAATAATCAGATGTCTGGCGTTTACAGGTGCCTGTCAGGATGGACCTCCAATGGCGTCTCTGAGATTTGGCACAGGCAAAGATCCCTGCAGGAGTTGCGAGGACCGGAGAGGACTGATCAGAATCAGTGCAGAATTTTACTCTGCACTGGACAACGGCAATCAGACTGCCCAGCAGTGCTTGGTTTGCCATAGACACAATTTCAGAATCTGCACGGACAGTTCAGTTGGAAAAATGACCCATTTCTCAAAGCTGTTCAATGCACACGAGACAGCGAAGAAGGGGCTAAGGATAGGAGGAGAGGATGATGATTGCCTGCAAAGGAGGATGTCAGCACAACGCGCTTGACTGAGCCCTTGGCCTTGGCCACCGCTCCCAGCACATTCTTCGTGCCGTTCACAGCGGGCTCAATCAGCTCTTTCTGCAGCACAGCATTCACGATCAAACCCATGTGACAACCTTGACACAAGCCACACCCAGAAAGCTTCAACATTTCCCACCCTTTCCTGGGCCCTTCACGTGCTCCGGTGCCAGGGGGTCTCTTGGGAGTCTTTCTTTCTTTCTTCTGCGGACCGTTCTTTCGGTGGCTGTGAGGCGGTGTTGAGAGGAGGGGGAGGGGAAGAGGAGGCGTGAGCTCACGTGGGGGTCGTTGTGGCTGGACAGAAAGGGTGAAGCTGTGTGGAATAAGTAATCAGCTCCCAGGACCAGCTCGTCGAAGCTGCCCTCCTTCAGCAGGTCAGCTTCGTGGAGGGTTAGGTTACCCGGCAATGCCTCTGCAAGCTTCTCAAGGTGTGAAACCTTGTCTTTGTTGGACACCGAGCGTACTGTTGCCCTCACATTGTAGCCCTGCGGCCAAAGGGCGTGTCAGCGCACGAAAAGTGCGGGACATGCAGTGGCGCACCAAGTGGAGAGCTGAATTGGTAATATCGAATTCGGGCCAAAAGTGATTCCTTTGGACATCATTTACTTCTCGTGATACGCATTCGCACTCAGTTTGCAGCCCATCCTCATTTCTGCCCACGTGCTGCAGCTTGCATGCACACTTACCTTTTCCAGCAATTGCTTGACAAGCTCGGTTGCAATGAATCCTGAGGCGCCCGTGACCACGGCTGTGTAAGCTACCGACATGCTGTCTTGAACAATTCCGCGAATGGAACGTCCTTGAGCCCGTCCAACTTTTGGCCCCTGTACCCCTTCCCCCTGTCTCCCCTCCTCGCCTGGACGGCGGCCAGCGGTGGATTTGCATTTGGAATTCTTTCCAGGACCTGAGAGATTCTGGAAATGTTTTCATGGGAAACATCAGAGGAAGTTTGGAATGACCCAAGTATGCCTTGAGGGATATACTGAAAAAAGCTTCGCCCCACAATTCTTTGTCCTGGGCACTCTCCTGATCAGATCCTAAACCAGATCATAGGAGAGTCATGAAATTTGCAGCCAAAAGGAACCTCCACGCTCTATGTGTTTCTACATCATCATCAGAGTTCATCTCTGTAGATTGACATGTGCCAGCAAACACATGATGCCAGTCCAATATTCAGGGCATAGGTGTGAGGTTCCGCCATATTTGCACCATTCAATGCCCATGCGAAGTTGTTCAGAGCAATTTGATGCCACCATCAAAAGTTGGTCATGTTGTTCAGCGCAAACAGTATTTGAGGGTGTTCCAGCTGATGGCCAGCGCACAAGTGAATATGACATTCTTGGCGTCTTTCCATTTGTCGTCCACTTCCAGCGCGCAGCCAGGGTGGCCATGTGCCGTGGTGTGCAGTGCTTTAAGGCATTTTTTTGTATAAATCAGGGGGCGTACAGTTAGTGGGCGTAGCTCATCAGAGCTCCAATATACTATCTGTGCTGAGTCACATGTTAGGCTGTTCCGGGATATTCGCCCAAGGCGCCCCGTAACACACCAAGCATTTTGGGAGCGCATGTGTCAGGATGTGGGGGAGAGGGCTGAAGAGCATGGCAAGAGCATGGCAAACAAAGTTGGTTGGTTACCGAAGTAGGGAGATGCTTGCCTGGCAGGCTCTGGCTTTGGGCGGGGATTGGCCCAGTCCGCACCAGGGGCCTTGACATCCTGGGCCCTGCTGTTCATATTGAGGCTGTGGGCCAACATCTCGCCGATATCGCTGCCGCCGCCCCACCCAGCCCCTGCAGTGCCTGTGTCATCCAAGGTGGCATGTAGACGTTTTTGTTGCGATTCCAGGGGGGTTCATGACCCCGTCTTTGAGCCTCATCGTCACGTGCATGAGGCACAACTCTCTGTGAATGCATGGGAAAGCAATTGTTGCAAAAGATATAAGCTGGTGACACCCCTGCCACATGAAGGGGTTAGACCTCACGGGGGTGCATCAATCTTAGAAGCCAGACGCCTTCCCGGTTTTGCACCCAACCAATCCTTCCACACCCTCAAGAGCCTCCCCGCATCCCATCACAACTTCTGACTTTGCAAGATGTCAGCACACCTGGAAGCGCCCCTTGTCCCCACTCTCGCCTATGTGCAGC
This sequence comes from Chloroidium sp. JM, assembly GCA_004335615.1. NCBI lineage: Eukaryota > Viridiplantae > Chlorophyta > Trebouxiophyceae > Watanabeales > Watanabeaceae > Chloroidium > Chloroidium sp. JM. The sequence continues at coordinate 902,146 of QAXI01000458.1, read as the reverse complement.
CTTGCAAGCCTGCCATAGGCTGTCAGCTTCAGCACGAACTGTCTATCAGCGGCAGGGTTCCTCAGGGTCGCCATCAGCTCTGAGCCCTTCACCGACACGGACTTGGGATCCAGCTTGTAGCCATCCTCCGGCGTCCCACGAAGGCGCTTGCAGAACGCAGAGAGGACCCCCGCTGCAGATGGACACAGCCGCAGAGAGGACCTCCACCATCGTCCAGAAGACCATCGCAGTCTCCCGCATCGAGAAGCTGGGCAAGCGCTTTGCCAGCGCCAAGGACACCGTCATGCAGAAGATCAAGGGCGCCACGAGCGTCGTCTTCCAGAGCGTCGCTGCCCTGTTCAAGGCCATCCGGGACAGGACCTCCGCCCTCATCAAAGGAGCCGTGAACATCATCAACAAAGGTGAGATATCTGTCGAGCATCATCACTTCAAGATCTCTGCCAAAGTGATCCACCGATGACCCATCGGGAAGGGTGACTTTCATGGGGGAAGATTCCCATTGATAACAATGCAGTGCTGTCGAGCAAACAGGCGATGAGTTTTTCTATTCCATCTTGGTAGACCTCTGACCGCATGACTTCACTGCAGGCTTTGTGTTCGCCCAGAAGATTGGCCAGGCCGTCCTGAGCATTGCCTCAAAGAAGACCCAGCAGGCACACGACACCGTCGTGGTGAGCTTCTCCTCACTTCCTGACACATTGTATGAGACACTGTTCCTGCCTCTGCCCCTCCCCTTGAGAAAGCTTCTGCAACCCATTTCAAACTCATGCGAGCTCTGCCATCCGCTGTTGAACGTGCCTTTTTGCGAAGCAGCCGTTCTGACACCAACTCCCAACCTGTGCAGAAGCAGCCCCTGTACATGAAGGCATACGGCAGCGCCAACACCCTGATCACAATTGCCCAGGACAACCACGTGTACAAGACCTCCAAGAAGGCCTACCCCATCATCGCCCTCATCACCAACCCCGCACTGGAGAAGATCCAGCCCTACATCAGCAAGACCGTCGAGTACTGGAAGCCCGTCTCCGTGGCCGCCTGAATAAATCAACAGCACCCACACCGTTCCGCAACCGCCTGCTGTGCAGAACCGAGAACCGTACTGGAAAATAGGTCTTCTGCTTGCTTTGCCTTTCACCAATCCTGCTGCAATTGCCATTTAAAAGTGCCCTTCGCAGCACTAGCAGTTTTCAATTTGATCATCAGGCAGCCTTGCTAAGAGCAGCCTCTCTTTTGGATATAGGAACCAGTCGTGTCTACAGGAACCAGCAGATCAGGTGCGGAGTGTATGGGGTGGACCATACATTGTAATTGTTGTGCAATGCGCATTTGAACATGAACATAGGAACCAGTCATATTGACAAGAATCAGCACATTAGGTGCGCATGCGGAGTGTATGGGGCGGATCATGAATCGTAGCTGTTGTGAAATGTGCACTGAAACAGTGTATTTGGCAAGTATTGTTGGAACGGTATAGGCAAGAACTGGTGATGATGAGGTCGTGCACTGTGTTGGTGATAGACGTGAACAGAAAAGGATTGTCAAAAATCAAAAGGCTAACCTGTGTACACTTCCTTTCCCTGTATCTCTACATGCGCATTACTGATTCCACTTCACTGTCTCTTCACAGAGTTGCATGCCTGATCAATGTCATTTCCCTTGCCCTTCATTTGAAAGCATGCAAATCTAAACTCCGAAGACAGCTTAAAGCAGCACAACATCCTCGGCGTATGCTCTGTCATATCTACAAAGAACGTACGGCTGCATCACTCAGCTTTCTGAGGCTTGGCCACACCCCTTTGGATCAGGGTGACCGCCATATCAATGACAGAGGTCGCAGGGTCGTACAGTGTGCCCAGTCCCAGAACCTTAAGGGCCTTGCTGTTGTCGATGAAGGGTTCAGAGGGCTTGGCCTCCCCCTCCTGGATTTTGTACCCCGGGAAGCGTGCCCTGAGGGCGTCGGTGATGGTCTTCGGGGAGATGGTCTTGCTTTGAGAGACGATGAATCGCTGCCCCTTGGCGGCGGGATTCTGCAAAAACCGCAAGAGCATCAGGTGGGTGTTCTGATCTGCCTTTCAAATTTATATGTGAGCGCCTACTCCCGCCCGCCATCTGCTTGCAGTGATCGTCGACTTCTTGCCCTTTGCGTCTCCCTTGGCAGCTTCTCTGGAGAGAGTCGACTCATGCAAAACAAACTTGTGCGAAGCAAGAGGAGACAGTGCCCCACATTCAGGATATGATTTGGGGAGCAGAGTGCCACGCCAATTTCCTCCCCCCTATCCGCGACGACCTTGCAGCTTGTGCTCTTGGTACGTGCCGCATTGAATGGCAGCTTGGAAGTGGAGGCTTGACTATCACAAACCCAATCCTCATCCACAGCCTTCCATGTGCAATTCCTCATGGCGCAAAGTACTCAGCGTCGGCCGGCCAAGAATCGAGCATAGCTCATCTCGTCAGATCAGCTCGTGGTGGTGTCTTTTGGGGGAAGGTGGAAGTGACAAGGGGGCGGGAGAGGGGGGGGGCTAGATGACACCTCTGCGCCCAGCACATGCGCACGTCCGATGTCTCTCACATCGGCTATCCATGCCAGCACCTCACTGGAGACCTCCCCGCCCTCCAAAATGCCTGTGATGGTCCCGATGCTCACGCCATCGGTCCTGGCAGAGATGATGGGACCTGCAAAAAACGAGAGCGGTCATACATTTCCTCACGAAAGTGCCCATTGTCAGGTGCACCTCAGGGTAGTGGTTTGTGTGCCAACGTGGTCGCCAAGTCTCTCCAATGCACCACCCCTCCCAACTTGCCTTCCCATAGTACATGCAATACCACCCCGTAATGAGAGGGTGCTATTGTGTGTGGTAATCTTATTGGTGAAATTGTGCTAGATCAGACAAAAAAGACGTGCTGTAGAATGCATGATAGAAGCATGAGCTCACAAATTCATGACCCAACCTTTGTGCCAGGGCCCTGGTCCTGCAGAATACCACAGATATCATGGAGCTCATGAAATAAAGAAGACAAGCATGGGGGTGATGAGGGGGTCACCATACACATAGGTCGGATTGATGACGACCAGCTCGAAGCCCTCCTTCTCAGCGATCTCCCAAGCTGCCTTCTCTGCTAGGGTCTGCATATCGAAGCACCTTCAAAATTTATGCACTCAAGAAGCTGACTTACTTGCCTCTGCCAAGCAAAAGCCGAGCAAAACTTGATTGACGCGCTATAGCCAATGAATCGGTGCGAGAGTATGCTGGAAAAGCTCACCTCCCTCCATCCGTAAGTACCCTAGGCCACTCTCCCATGTCACATGAAGAGTAGATATGGCATTATATTGTACACGTGCACGCGCACGCATGCCAGTTGGAACAGCATGAGCATGCAGCTATGCAGGCTTGTGTTGATGTACCTTGCTAAGGTAGTATGCACTGTCCACGGAGTCATTTGTAGCTTCATCGTTCCAGTCCTTTTCTGTGAAGAATGGCGGCTCGGAAGGCCCAGCTTTGGCCTTCACCACAGCTGCATGATGTGAACAATTTCAGGACAATTGGCATGTTCTGCATGTCCTGCAAATTTGCATCCATTCCTTCGATCAAGCATCAGCATTCTCGCTCAGTCAGGCAGAGAACCGGTATGGTCATCCCAAATAGCAAAACCAATTTCTACATTGTGCTTCACCCTTCCAGTGCAGAAACATTCTTCTATTAGAAGGATAAAGATGCACAGCACTCAAAGGAAAACGACACAGCCAGATGGCTTGGTGAAAGCAGTGAATGCAAGAGAAGATCAGAGGATCACCCGCAAAGGACGATGTCAGCACAACCCTCCTGATAGAATCTTTGGCCTTGGCCACAGAGCCGAGCACGTTTTTGGTCCCGTTCACTGCCGGATCGATGAGCGCTTTCTGCAAGTACCGTTACCCTTTCAGCACGCCACCTCTCTGACGGACGTTCCGAGGGAACCAGGAAAGCAGGGATGGCAAGGAGGATTGCTGCGTCGTAGCATAGCAGCACAGGAGCAGTGGCAGAGCGTGGGGGAGGGGGGGGGGGGGTGCCTGAGGGTCGATTTTGCCGCCTCCTGCAATGAATGGAGAC
>QAXI01000458.1:859197-869438 GCA_004335615.1 Chloroidium sp. JM | reverse complement strand
AGACAGTTCTCACAGCACGAAGGGTGCAGGCGGAGGGAATGCATCGGTCTATCATCTGCTCTTCAAAACTCAGCAGTCCCAAGGCCAACCGTTCATCAACCTTGACTTTGCCGGCGCATAAATCTCCAGCGTGCCAGTCTGGAATTGTTTGGCGTTGCAACTGAGCTAGCAAGAGACCTTGTGGCGGGCCCACATATCTTAGGAATATAGTCCTGCCTAATCTGAAATGTACACAAAAGTGCCTACGTCTGACCAGCCTGATTGCTTATGATTCCTTTCAGACAAGTGGGCAGCATTTCAACGAATGGCCAGCAAAGTGAGAAAGGCTTGGGAAACATCAGGAATTCCCTTGGGTGGTCAGGAGTCTGCTTCTTGATGGCTGAAGAGGCGTTCGACCGCTGAGCCGTATATTTGCAGCCTGATTCGATATCTCGTATATGACTGCTCAATTCATTTTGGGGCATTCCAACCCCTTTCCTCAGATGCCTGGGTGTTGCGACAGCCTTTTGTTCGACATATCTCCGAAGCAGCTACGCAATGAAGAGCTAGCACCAAATAACGATCGAGAGTGTGAGATAATGATTTCGGCAGCATTCAAACGCCCAGCCAAATTTATTATGGGAGCTGCAATATGCCTTGGAAGACTTGGAGAGGAGCACTTCACCTGCAGTATCTCCCTAGCCTTGTCGCAGAGGGCTTTCACTTCGGTCTCTGGCAGTGGACTGCACTTCATCAGCGATTCGATCTGCCCATCTAGGTCCTTGTAGTCCACACAGTCCACTACGGGCTTGTCTGTGTCCATGATGACACCTCTATTCCATCAGCTGTTGTTTCCGGGAGAAGGAAAGTCACTTCAATTGCGGACTCCAGTGATTGAGCTAGAGTCACACGCCCTCCTGCGAGCAAATTTCCTGCCGATCCACCCCAAAGAATTTTTCAGCCAATCTGGAGAACGAGGTGCTGGAGCCTGGCTTGTTTTATCAGAATCCGCGGTCTTCGCTCTCGGGAGGGTTTTGGAAGAGTTTGGAGGGTTTGAGCTTTTGAGGCTCTTGAGCATGGCAAAAGTGTGATGACCATTCACTGATGGGCAGTGAATGAGGTGCTGGGACCTCACACGCAAGATGTTAATCCAGATCCAGAGGAGGATTGCCTCTGCCCCCCGGTATGAACGTACGGACTCCCCCCCTCCCCCCCCTCTTTGAAACCTGGAAGTGGCCTGGAGAGCGGATATAAGGATTTGCACTGTGACAGCTAGGGGCTGGCAGGCAGAGCACAACCACAGTGGTGCAGTTGGGTCTTGTGATCGCAAACAGGCAATGCGGATTGCATTTTGGCCCTGAAATGCGGTGTGAGGATTGCCTTGTGCTGCAAATGTACAACATCTCGGAATACCATCACACATTGAATCTCCTAAGACACGATACATACCCCTTGCAGTACAACCCCAAGACAGACAGGTGGTCACATTGGTTCTCCTTTCAATTTAAGTTCGTTCCCAATGACGAATCATATCCGCATGGTGATAGGCACCTTCACGAGGCATAAAAGCCATGACACTTCCAAAGCGGCATCAAGAGCCCATTGCGTCAATCATATTATAGATGTCCACCGGCAAAGCTTGGAACAAAAGCGATCATACAGTGACATATCTTGCTGCAAATCAGCAAACCAACGTGCCACAAAGTGCGTCTGCAAGACGCCCAATCAAGAAGCCGCAGCATTCGTTGTATCCTCCTCCTGTATTCTCCGCAGCATGACCGAGAATGTGGCAAGCTTCCCCTAGCCAGTGGCAGAGCCACTGCACACATATATAGCCCCTTTTAGAAACATAACGTGAGCTTGAGACCTGCTATTGTGTACATCACTGTCTCTCATCGTATCACAGTGCAGCAAGAGCCCGGCTGCTGCATAAATTTAATTGCCATGAAACAGAGAAGTGAGTCTGCCCTGTGAGAGAGACCGGAGATAGAGGGGGACAGGGAGGAAAAGGCAATTTACCCAGTGAAGAAGATGTAGTCAGCCTGGTAGGGTACTGCCAGCTGCTTGCTGGCAATTCCGGTGGGGGAGGCGGGCAGAGTGAAGAGCTTTGGGTTTCCAGGCACCACACCTCCAAGGGTGTTGATCCTCTGCATGCACTTTCCAGTCAGTGTTTCTGGTCAACAATTGCGTATCACCTTCACCAGGTCCAAGCAATCTTGTCATGCTCACCTGGATGTACGTGACTCCGGCAAAGAATCCGTCGGCAGAAGTTGCCCTCAGCAGCAAGGATGGCACAGAGCCGTAGCCGCCTACACAACACACATTCCATTGTTGCTTGCCATCACGCTTTTGATCTCTCAATCCAGGCCTGTCATCGTTTTTTGTAAATTACTATTGCAGCAGCCATCAGTCATTAGAGAGAACGCCCTCGAGCGCCATACGACCATGAAGTGGCTGGTTTCCTGAGGCAATAAACAGCCTAGACTCCCGTCACTGTGGGTCTTCAAACATAGCAAAGCTCGGATCAGGGAGTATTTGCTTTGTATGAGATAATTTAAGAAAGAATCAGGAAGCACCGTCGTCATTGTAGGCAGGTGCGGGAATGGTGGAGGCTACGGCACCAACCACAGTTCCGGTGACAGTTCCCTGCAGCACAGGATTCCTTTCTTGGACTGCATATTGCATATTTCTGAGCTGTCTGGCGGAAAAGGCTCAAGCAGAGGACAAGCAACGAGCTGATTAGCGGTGGCAAGCAGGAGCAGACCTGAGCATCGGTTTTTGTGAAGACGGGGGAGGGGCCGCTTCCACCAGTTGTGAAGAAATGTTTCCCCACAATGTTGGTGCCGTTCTGCAGGTAGAAGTCTGCCACTGCACCTCCTGGAATGTAGTCCGAAGTGCCGCTGGCAGTGTAGTTCTGTGTGCCAACCGCATGCCCTGCAGATGGTCAGGGAGGTCACAACGCAGTCCCAGGGAGGGAGGAGTGGCAGCAGGTTACATTTTAACCAGGCAGGAAAAGAGGACGCACAGTTTATCTTTGCGGTCGCTCCCTGAGGGACGAGGGAAGGGTCAAGCTGCAGTGGAGGTCCACCGAAACTCGGGTTGGGTGGTGCTGCTGACTGGAGGAGGCTCCTTGTACCTGGACCAGGCCAAGATTTAGTTCTTAGGTAAGATTTTGCCAATGCTTTTCAGAGCAGGCTTTCCTCGTGCGACCTATGGCGTTATGCTGCAAAGCAGTCCAAATGTGATAATCTCGTGTACCACAAAATTCCGTAAAATTCTTGCATGTGGGGGGCATGTTTTGGACAAGCTCGTAGTTCGTGTCGAGGAGCACAACAGAATACATTTGGATGATCATGTCACCTGATGCGATGCCCAGGGAGCAGATCAAGAGGGCCGTGGCAATCCCGGACATAATGTTGTGTTGCTCTGAAGCTAGAGTCGCTCAAAGAGGGCCGCAGATATTGGGTTCTCAACAACAAGCAATGGTCAGAGTGTAGACTGCGAGAGAGTGTAATGAAAGCTCCCAGAGCATGTGCCGATGGGATAATCGAGCCCTTTAAACGGACGGGCACTTCCCATTCAGCTGCTACTGATCAAGCAGTTCTATCTTGATGGGAACAGACCCTGCAATGAAGATAATCTTGCACTTCTCCGATTAAGATACAGAATTTTGAGTAGGAAACCAGTCCAAAACATCCAGCTAGACTTTCCAGTGACAAAAAGTTGATCTGCAATTATCCCAAATTCTGTTTGAAAGGGGGCCTTACAACCAGCAACACACTTCCCCAATGAGTGCACGTATTTCTTGTGATGTCAGGTGGAGAGCGTGCTGTACACAGCGTCAACGTCATCGATTGCAAGAAGCTTTTGCAGTAGGTCAGCATGCCTGTGGTAATCCTCCTCGGAGACCTGCAGGACATTTGGAGGTGATACTTGCCAGCCGCACATGTTGCACATCCACTGTCTTTGATAATTGGGCTAAGCTGTGTGTCGCTGTATGTCGCTGTGTGTCGCTGTGTAGGCAATGTTCTTTGAAACAACATGAAAGTACACTTTTAAACTCGAGGTTAAAGGGGTGTGTACAAGAACTAACAAACTAGGAAAGCTCCCACCTATCCTACACGATCTATTAATCGCCTCAATATCAAGTTATAGTAAAGGTGCATAGGGTCTTACCGCCTTTTTTTGAAAACTCCGCATCTTCACACAGCGACACAGCTAGGCTGTGTGTCGCTGTGTTAGAGATTTGATAAGATCTTGAAAGCAAAAGATCTAAAAACAATTGTAGCTTTTCATGAGATTGGTTGCTTTCTTTAGTAAAGTAAGCATGCAAGCAAAGCGCAGTGTTCCAACATGCTCATCAACTCACCTTCTTAGATTCCTCCAGCGGCTGGTATACCAGCCCAGATGCACTGTCATCAATGCACAGCTCACGCTCCAGTAAAGCCTGCTGGGCGGTCCCAAAATCTGCCACGCTGGTAACAACCTGCAAAGTGAGCGCTTGAAGCTGTGTCTTGGCAGACAGGTCTCATAATTTTGCACCTGTCAAACTCAGATTGTGTGAACTGCTAGACCAAGAGGATTTGTACATGTACTTGCAATTACTCTTGCGTAGAATCTATGAGAGTCCTAAGCAAGAGATGCACGTATGCACCTTGACGCCTGTGCAGACTCCATCCTCATCGTAGATTTGGTTGCAATCTTCTGCCACAGACACTGTTGCCTCCAGAATCTGCAAATATGGCGCTCTGGCTGAAATTCATCACAGAACTTGTTGAGAGGGCTTTTGACCTCCTTCTGATGATGACTGCAGCCGGATGAGGTATACCCACGATGTTCGAAGTTCCAGGGCCTTCTAAATTTCATGCCAAACAGTTGACCAGATGATCCAAGATCAGCATGCTTATCAAAAACCCCCTCCGGGTGGCAGCTGCTCCCTTAGTTGCATCAAATCACTAGGGAATCCACCTCCGATCGGCAGTTAGTTCACTGACAATTTTGCCTTGCCCTGTTTGTTGGTGCGCTCAGCACAGAAAGGCTGCACCTGTTCTTCCAAGCTGCAGTCAGGGACCACCAGCTGGCCTCTCCTGGCAAAATTGAAAGCCACGCTGCCCTTCTCAGCCATCTTCCCGCCGCCTCTCAGCAGCGCACTCCGCACTTGGGATGCAGTTCGGTTCAAATTGTCTGTAAGGCATTCAATAATGTACCCAACAGCGGCAGGGCCATACGCCTCATAAATCATCTGCACATTCGGGGCAGATGATATGCAAAATTGTGATGTCTTTCATTGTCTGTCCATCAGAATGCCTGGGTACGGATCTTAAACTGGACTTATCCACATTTTCCTTTACCTCAACCTGCAAGTCGGCCTTGACACAGCACTGGGGTGATTTCAAGCTTTGCCGTCCCCTCTCACACTGATTAACGGCAGCTCTTACTCTACAGATGCGAAGTTGGCCACGGAGCAATCCATACCTCTGTAAAGTCGGCCTGGTCTTTATCTGTTGCCTTCTTGATGTTACGCTCAATGACATCCTTGGGGACCCCCTGCAGCTTTGCCTGATAGAGCACCTGCAGGCAATTTTCTCCCCTGAATGCCGTCTAGCCTGGTAAGACCTGTCAATTCCAACCCTGGAGAGCTTACAAGGCAGATTGACACAGCAGCCTGGCAGTTGTTGCTCGCAGGATATTTCACAGCGTTCTGAAGACATCAGGGTATCACCTCTTTCAGCCGTGGGTTCGTCTCTGCGACAGGGCCATCAGTCTTCACTGCTTGGAGGACCTGCTTCGCTATTCTGCCCCAGACTTTTGATTTTCTGGAGTCCTCCGATGTTTTTCTCCCTGCTATCTTGGCCGACCTTCTGCCCTGCATCACTGGCCCGGTCTGGAAGTCCCTCCTGCCGTCACAGGGGTCAGGAAAGGACACTTCCTGCTGCATTACAGACAGGAAGCTCGTGTGCAAGATGGGTAGGAGCTGGCAATTATCCAGAAGTGACTGACGTGCTCTCAAGGAGCCTGTCAAGGTAGCCCACATGGCACGAATTTTTGTTTTGGTCTTGTCAAAGATCAGAGATCACACACGAATTGAGCCTGTGAGTAAAGACCAAACCGTTCTCTCAGCCGAATTTTCGGGATCAATCAGAATCAGAATTTGCTGTCTGCACAGGCTGGACAGGAACAACAGCTGCTCTCAAAGAAGAAGCCGGTCGGCCCAGAGTCTTCTCTCTATCGTTTGGAAATGTGTGGCACGCATGTCGGAGTATGTAGTTCTCGGCGGAGGCATTGCAGCTGTGCAGTGCGTTGAGGAACTTGCCCGACTGTGCCCAAACGACGCGGTGACCTTGGTCTCAGCGACAAATCGCATCAAGGCGAGACCCAAAATTCATTTGCTTCTGATTTTTAAAGCTCTGTGACTCAAATCCGAAGATAGAGTGGCAACCTCAGCTTGAAAAGCTGGGCATGCCGCACTTGCATGCCAGTCAACGTGAAGCTTCCATCACTTTCCTGCTCGCAGGCGACACGTAACGTCAGCCATATCACAAGAAACGTCGAAGAATTTGAAGGTAGGCAGCTTCTAGGCCCACTCATTGAAAATGGCCCTTCTGTCGAGTTGGAATACTTTCACCTGATTCCTGTTTGGCAAGAAGAGCATTCACTTGCACTCCCTTACATTCCACCAGCCCATACACAGCACACGCAAGCACATACATCCACAGGCCGGCTTTGAAGAATCTCCAATTGCAGTTGTCGAGAAGGACCTTTCTGCTCTGCCATACCCCAACATCAGGGCCATCCAGGCCATCGCTACCGGCATCAGCGTCACCCCTCACAGGCGCTTGACTCTGGCTGACGGCTCCATTCTCCCGTTCACAAAGCTGTGCATATGCACCGGCGCCACCCCAAAGGTCCTCTTCCGGCTGACTGCGTTTGGGCTTCAGGGTGGGACACCGCTGGGCCCTTGGGGTCACTGTACCCTCTGATCCTGGAATTTCATCTTTGGAATTCCAGGATGTTTGGCAGATGGAAATTCTTTGGGCAGACCAATTCTGACAATCAGCCGCCCTGCGTCCTCAGATCAGACAATGGAAAGCACTTGCTGCAAAAAGACAGAATATGAAGTTGCTTATCAGGTTGGTGCAAGCAGTATAGGGTGCTGTATGGGCTAGGCAGAGCTGCATATCTTCAAGGACTCTCTTTCCTTGCAATGCTCCCAGGAAATGGGATTGAGGACATCGTTGCCATGCAGGTGGTGCATCCGCATCCTCTGGTGCTGGTACTGAGGGACCAAGACACCGTTGCAGAACTCTCAAAACGGCTGCAGTCAGCCCGGCGAGTGGTGCTCGTTGGCAATGGGGGCATAGCCACAGAGCTGGCCTATTCTCTGCAAGGGGTCGAAGTCAGTTCCTCCCCACCATGCAGGCATATGCCATATCCACCCTACAAAGACACTCACCCCACCTTCCACTTCCCTCTGAATGAGCTCAGTAACAAGGAAAATGTGCGGAGCAAGCGTCCAGCCTCCCTTGCAATGCTGCTGCTCCGTTGGAAAAATCCATTGAAAAAATAACATGCTGATCTTCACATTGCAATTGGCAGGAATTGAAACTATTCTTCGCCATGCAGAAAGTTTTCTGTGTGGTTGATTTGTCAGTACACTGTGGCTGAGAAGCTCGAGTGGGCTAAGGTGCTCAGCAAATTTACTGTGCCAGATGGCAGCCTCTCCTTTATTCAGCCATCAGTGATCTGTGATGGCTCAGAAGCTACTGAGCTAGCATACATCACAACATATTAAGCAGAAACTCAACGAGGAATGCTGGCATCAGCAATCCAAGGACAATCATTTGGCATGAACTCTCCCAGCACAGGATCCCGTCCAGCAGCATCCCTACATGCCATAAACTGTAAGCCTTCAGGTATGGAAGGTCAAGCCATCTGGCAGGGAAACATGGACGTATCGAAAACGATTGGAGGATCACTCGAGCTCTAAAGAAGGACACCATGCTCTGCAGGTGGTGTGGACGGTCAAGCATTCCCACATTTGCGATGCGTTCCTTGATGCCGATGCGGCTGCGTTTCTGGCAACCAAATTAGGTCACAAACAGGGGAGCGGCGCCCGCAGTTGTTCCCCACCAATCCCAGAGAGCTCTTCCACACCAGTACTTCAAAAGCCTGCCATCGTCGGGTCATACAGGGTGACCTTTACTTGCCTCACTTGCCCCCTCTCCCCTTCCACCCCACCAGCGTTTCCGTGAAACATATGATTCACAATTCCTTGTGAGAATCTCAATGAGAAATTCCTACTGGTTGATGGAGGTGCAATTCTAGCCTGCAGGGCCTCTCAAGCCCTTTACGCTCACGGTGAAGAATATTTAGTGCAAGTTCTAGCGCACAGGTAAGATGCAGCATATTTCCTCAGGCTGCTTTATCTTGCAGGGTTCAGACACCAGCTTCGGTCACTCTGTTGGGCCTCTCTGGGCTGCCAAGCTGTCTGGTGGAGGGCATTCAGGATCACTGCAGCTGGAGGTCAACTGCACCCTTTGTGAGATTGTGAGCCACCTTTGCTGTTGCTTTTGCCGTTGTCCCTTGTGATTCATAATGCAAGGAATTTGCAAAACTCTTCAATGGGAGCAACAATGCTCCTTGGCTGCCTGATCTGTGCCTATAAGGGCAGGAAAATGGCCGTTTTTCATGTTCTCACCGCCTTCCGCCCCAGCAGATGTAACGTTGGTTCTTATATGCACCTCAAATTGCTTGGAGCCGTTTAGGTGACATGCCCTTCCTGTGTCAATCAACAAGGCCGTGCTGCTTGCAGTTTTCGCCTTCCAAATTTAGTGACCTTCAGTGAAGCGTGCCAGAGGTTATGAGGCGGGGGTAATCATAAAAACGCATCACTTCAACTCCTCGGCGCACCTATTTTGCCATGGTCGCTTTTTAGCCAACACTGCGCTGCAGATCGACTCCCCAGACAGGGCAGCCTGGCCCATCACCGTGGAGCTGAGCAACGGTCGGAGGGTGGAGGCAGACTTTGTCATCTCGGCTGTGGGTGTAACCCCCAATACGCAGTGGGTGGGTGACACGCTGGCTTTGGACCCGACTGACCATGGCATCCTTGTCGACAGGCAAGGATCTTTCTGGCCACCCTCATCCAGTAAAGGCCCGCCAGAATTCAAGGTCTCGCTGGAGATCCATGCCTCCGGGTCGACTAGGGAGACAGCTTGCAATCAATCGAAGATCGATTGACCTGAAAGTGGTTTGGTGTTGTGCCCGAACATCGAATATACTGAGAGACTTGACCAACGGGAGGTAGGTGAACGGGTGATAACGGTGCAGAATGTATTGTATGTGCTGCCATCAGTGTCCAGAGAGTTCCGATGCTGTTCCAGGAAGATGGAGTCCAGCGTGCCTGGCATTTTCGCGGCTGGCGATGCCTGCACCATGCCCGCTCCTGCGCCAGACAGCCACTGGTTCCAGATGAGACTGTGGACACAGGTGACAAGGCAGACTTGGATTTTGTCTGTATACCCTGCTCAAACAACCACACTGATCCTTACTTGTGGACCCCTTCCTCAATCCATCCAACCCCTTCCTTGTGCTATATGCATCTGTGCACCAAATTGGATGCACTGCATCTCTTCATGCCCTTTGCTGGCCGGCAGATCCATTATGGCCAGTGATCTGCTATTTGACAGCCAATTCTTGTCTTTCAAAGGTATGTCAGCCTGTCACTCATGGAGAAGCCAGGAAAGGCGGGTACTGAAGTGCCAGAGGAATCTGGTGAATGCAGGCAGCAGCATACTAGAGCTGTTGGGAATGCTGCAGGCGAAGGTGATGGGCACGTACGCGGCTCACTGCATGGCCAGCACCCAGGAGTCGGCGGGCCTGGCTTTCAACTTTGAGCTCTTCACCCACGTGACGAGGTTCCTGGGCCAGAAGGTCGTTCTGCTGGGCTCGTACAATGGACAAAACATACCGGAGTCCCGCTCAGACGACCTCGTCTCCTACTCGCGCAGCACTGAGGTTCCCCCCTCTCCTTCCTTACAGCACAAATCCCTCTCCGCTTTGTGACCGCAATCACTTATGTCTCTCCTCTTCTCTCCCTTTTAGTGTCACCTGCCCTGATATCGAGATCTGGCTGCTCAGGCCAGCTCACACCAGGTGCAATGACTTTCAGAGACATTATCAGGGCGACCTCGGTCCTCCTCCCCCCCCCCCCCCCCCCTCATGGCACCGACCCCTTTCCGCCCTGAGCAATGTCTGCTGAA
>QAXI01000458.1:772591-816774 GCA_004335615.1 Chloroidium sp. JM | reverse complement strand
CCTACCCCTTTGATCCCTGGCCCCCCTCCTCCCCCTGAAACATCCCCCCAAACCTGCACTCTAATTTCCAGACTCACTTCTTGATGGCAGGATTGTTGGCCCCGCAGTTGCGGCAGTGATTCGGCATGCGCTTGAAAAATTCCAGCTGGCACTCCTGCGCCGCCTCCACCGTGTGCACCGTCTCCACCCCCGCCCCCGGCCGGGCCCCATCCTCATACTCCTCCTTTACGCTGACGGAGCCGCCTTGCATCTTGAGCGTGTCATTGCCCTCTCCATCCTCCCCCAGAATGTCGTTGGAGGTCTTCGAGACCTACAGGAACCCTTCTCTTGTGAAAGTCTCATCACAGCACTGGGTATTGATGTTGGCCTACTGATACCGCACCTAACTGCGACAGAAGCCTTCCCCTGTGATGCTGTTACATTAGCTCACCACTCTGGAGCTGCCAGCAACATACAGCCGCTTTCAGACTTGTGAATGTGGGCACCAATGGCCTCTGTGGGTAAAGTCCATAACAGGGGTAACGACTCACGCTGCTGCCCACGCCTGTGACAATTTGGCTGGCCTTGATCAAATTGCCCTCTGCCAAAAGCGCCAAACGCTTCTCATACTGCTGCACCTGCACAGCACTGCCTGGCTTGAGTTGTTGCATTTCAAGTATGAAGAGGCCTTGGATTATTGCCAGAGGTCGGAGTCGCAGGAGGACAGGCCTGTCTTCATGAGGATGAAAAGGAGGAAAAGGCAATATCACCTCCTCCTCTGACATCTTGAACTTGAAGCAGTGCAAGCATGTGCATCGCAGCAGCTTGAAGAGAGTCCTGCAGGGGCGGAAATCTAGCTTTGACATGGGGCCAGGGTAGTGGCAAGTTACAATTGTGGACATGATGTGAGATGCGCTCTGAAAGCAAACAGCTCCTGAATCCTGTGTCAAAATGAGCTTGGGTATTATTCAATTTGTTACAAAATTGCATCTACTGCAATCTGCTCCAACAAGAATTAGATTTGGGGCGAGCTTGATGCACAAAAAGCAAAATGGCACCGACACTGTCCCCAGAGGGTGATTGAGGGGGTTGATCCCATGAAACCACTACTAACTTGACCTATTCCATTGCTATCAGGAAAAATATGTGGAGCAAGAAAGCATAATTGGCGACCAGCAATTCTGAAAAGCGGGAGTGCTCTCACGTGAACACCAGGGGGTTGTACACCGGCACCGCCAATTCGATGTGCCCAAAGTGACCAGGGCATGCTCGGTATTTGAGCCCACATGTCCCACACCTGCAACATTACTCCTTTCATCTCCTGGAAGATGAGCTCGAGGAGGCCCTAAATCATGTACATTTGACATGCACCTGCAGACAAGTGCTGGCAATTTGAGGCTTGGATGCCGTTGCAGATACAGGTCTATAAATCTGTAGTACCAAATGAAGGAAAAGTAACGAGATGTGGCTGAGGTATAGGTGGAAAGGCTAGGCAATCACGTGTCATAGATGTCTGCAGGGCCCAGAGCTGGGTCATACAGCCCGTTGGGAATGGCATGCTTCAAGTTGTCCAGAGTCAAGGGGCTGGTGATCTGCTTGACGCTCAGCTTCCGGATCTACAGAGAAGCAAAGACGCGAGATAGCTGAATTATCACAAAGTTTTCGTCAATAAGCGCAGAATGAGACTTGCATGTAAGCGCACTCCCTTCAGACTGCTCCTGCAGCATCGTCAAGCATCCAGTGCTCAGCATATGTATGCACCCCAAGCAATCTATTATTTTGCACCTTCTTTGCGTCTCATGGTGTCGGAAAGGCTAACCTCATCGTCGGTATAAAAGGAAAAGCCGACCGAGGAGACCAGAGCAGTGGTCACCTCTCGGCTAGGGACGGCTGTCATCTCAACAGCGCCACATTGACTCTCCTGTCAAGCGGTCCTGCTCAGTGCAAAGCAGTGCCGTGTGTGTGCCGGCTCCCCTACCCCCAAGAGAGGTGGCATGCAACCCCACCCCCCTCACCTGCCAAATTTGAAAATCCCAAACCTTGTTCCGCGCAATTGAAGAAGTGAAAATGGCCACTCCGAGTGACCTGACACTTGAGGAGTGCTCGGAGATGTTTTTCTGCCTTTGCAAGGGCTCAGGAAACCAGGTCAAGACGTTCACTACTATGGAGAAGGACCAGTTTAAGGTGTCAAGGTTGAAGCAGGTCGGCCTATTTCATGACAGTCCACTCTGGCTTTTATTATTCCACCTGCAATAAGCCATTCTCCGCCGAGATTGCTGTGATTGGTCTGCAGAGTTCAGAAAGCTAAGCCAAGTGTGAAATGTCTTGCAGGTGTTGGCGCTGCATGGTGTCCCAGCAGGATCCAAAAAGAAGCTCGAGCTGGTATACAGGATGGCAGGCATGCTCCTGTACAATCCCAACTCAATGACATCGCAATCTCTCCAGGCAAGCCAGTCCCACCTTGCCAACACTTGTCTGACACTCATAGACAGTGAGGCTGATTGCCAAAGAATGTTATGAATTTGCACTGAGTCCCAACATCTGACCTTGTCATTGTTTCAGCTTGTTCCACTCCATTGTTTTCCTGATTAAGAGCTGCATCGGTGCTTGGGGCAAATTTTTGAATGCCACAAATTCAGCTTGCTGACATCACAGGAAGCAAGCAAGCCCACAGACATGCCACCACCAGATCTGGGGATCAGCGCAGAGGACCTGCACGGCCTGGGCTGGGCATGGCCCTCCCCCTCGCTGCAGGAAGCCCTCAGCGCCACTGAATTCTGGCCTCCAAGGACCCCTCACACCCCTGCTTCACACCCATACCAGTCAGTCGCGCAGCCGACCCCCCTGCCAGAATTTCATGATCCCCGACAGCCCCAGGACCGCCCCTCACCCCTCCAAACCTTGACCGCCCCCGCTGGGGGCACCTTTGGCTCACAGACCCCTGTCGTTGTGTCGCACCAGGGAGGTGATTCTCCGATCATTGCAGCCCTCACCTGCAGAATCCCCCAGAATGCGCAAGCAGAGAAGGCTGGGGTGGACGGGCAGTCTGGGGCTGCCGGCAATGCCCCTGCCCAGGGCAATCACCTGCACCCAGGCTCCCGGGGTCCCCAACTTGAATCCCAGGGGGAGAACGAGGGACCATGTCAAGGCATGCAAGTGGAGAGCGCTGTGGGTGGAGGATGTGGCGTTCAGTGGCAGCAGGGAGGGGATTATGGGCCAAGGGCCAATGAGGGTGGCGTGCAGGAGGCCAAAAGGAGGAAGCTTCCCGATTACCAGGCAAGTGCTGAATCATGGCAAGTTGCCACAGGAGTCTGAGGAAGTGCTCAACAGCGACAGAGGCTCGCAAATCCATACTGTACTTTACATCCCTGATCTGAGCAATTGCATTGTGCTGCATTTGGCCAAGGGAACGGAAAGTAACAAATGAACATCGAATCAAGTTGAATATTAGACCTTGGCAAACCCTGCCCACCGCATTCAGGCTGACACAGACCAGGAGACACCGGCTGGGAGGGAGTCATCCGGGCTTGTCGAGCCTTGTAGGGCCCAAGACCCCACACACAGCAGCGTTGCCGCCGACTCGTCACTCCCTGCAGCCCCCTCCCCGGCTGCAGACCCCCCAAAGGCAGCAGAACCTCTGATCGCCGAACGAGCGTGGCTCCAAGAGGGACTGGCAAGGCTCACAGCCGGAGGGTATGATGCGGTTGCCATCGAGGGGTGCAGTGGGGCCGCCCTGGTGAACCGCAAGGTCGCGTTCGTGCTGCTGGGTGACCTGGAGGTGGGCCACAGGGGAAAGATGTTCAAGGTCGCAGCAGGCCTCTGCCTGGGCAGGTCTGCTTTTCTCTTGGCTTTGCCTTGCTTGGGTCTGGCTCACACCACAGCAAGTTGTATGGGTGCTTCTACACCTTCACAAGGCATTGAGGAGGCTTTTCCAAAGGTCCAGATTGTTGGGAGGTGTACCGGCGTGAGTCCAGTGTCTTCCCTGACGTGGATGCATGTGCCTTCCCTACATCTGTGAACCTGTACGCGGCTAATGTTTGGGGTGGTTTTAAATGTTATCTACAAATATGCAACACATGCCAGGGTGCTCGAGGACCTGGGCAGTGGCCACCAGGAAGTGTGCGAGCCAGACTGCACACATGCCCACCGCTACTTCTATGTGAGGACCGAGGCTCAGGCCTGTGGCAGCAGTGGCCGCCGGACTTTCCATGTGGACCTGAAGGTCGACCTGCATCCCTCTCTGAGGGTGGGCAGCTTTGGCGGCTGCTTGGCTGTGCCGGAGAGCCAGCTCGAGGTGAGGCCATGTCGGTACCCTCAAGCTGAGGGGCTTGTTTGGAAAGAGAGCCAATCGGGTCAACTTCTACCCTGTTGCCAATGACTGCTACTTGGAGGTGCTTGTAACGCTGTAGGGACAAAAAATCAGGGAGACGCATGGTGTAGCAGGGACATAGGATCTTGATCCGAGTATGAGCCTGATCCTGACATTGTTGGGTTTGCTGTGGTGATCCCTCAATGGCAGCATAATGGTCTCTTTTGAAGAGTGCAGGCAACTCTGCATTTGATTGCGTGGGCTTCATGGAGCTTTCGCAATAGGCTGATTCCAGCACAATCTTTACTTGATTGCCAATTTGCTCTTCACAGCATTTCGATGCGGCATGCCTGCAGGATGTTTGGCTGCTACTCGAGAACTCCAAGCCATGACAGCTATGGCAGGCACGATGTGGGATAGCCTTGCAGTCAACGTCCATACTCAACTATTTGTCTTGCCACAGACACAGTGGAACGTTGAAATCGCTGAAAGGTGCCTGAAAAGCTTTGAGTCTATCATGTAAACTATTGTTTAAGATAAAATGCTGTTCACGAGTTAGTATCTGCGAATGGCTTTTGTGATATTCATGCACGTTCTAATATACACAGCCATGCCCTGCATTGTACAATATACATTTGCTGCCAATTCTCCCTCAGTGCCACACATACGGAAAAAGAATAGCTCTCCAACAAGCGCAAATAGTATACATTACTGATTGCCTGTCTTTACACCTGTGCGGCAGGGTGCTCCTCGGTCCATTTTCGAAGCCAGTAGTCCTGGTCTTTGTTTTCTTGGCATAGCTTCCTCTTCATCATCTCGAAGTAACCCTCTGAATAGTCCTACAGACATGCAACCGTTGTAGACTGTCGTGCATTTGAGCAGAATGCTGGCATTGGCGGCATTCTCATATTACAGACTGTCAAGCGCCCGTTCACAGGCACACATCTCCCAAATGGTTTTGGCACGAGTGGTAAAGCACAGACCGCCCTTTGCATGGGTTGCAGCGCATTTTTCTCCCCCTCAACGTAGTGATCACATGCAGATGCTTGTGATCATGACAATTCCACATGCACAATAGACTCTTTGAGCGTGCGCAAGGCAGCACGACGTCCGCCCCTTCCACATCCCTGGGGTAAAAGAAAAGACTGGGCCTGCCCAATCCTTCAGGGTCCAGTGGAACCGCAACATGCTCTTAGAAGGAGCTTTGCCTCGTCCAACACCAGTGGTGCTGGTGCTGCGGTCCCAGGTTTTCGGCTCGTCCACATCTGCACCTCCAGGCCTGCTTTGGGGAGGAAAGACGTACCATCCCGTTGTCAATAAAATCGGCCATGAATGCCTGTGCGGCCTTATCAGAAATGACGTTCAGCTCAGCCCCCATGCTCTTGGCCTTGACCACCACCTCACATGCCCGCTCGAGGTAGTACAGGTCGTCAACTGCCTGCGACACATGATCAGTGGTGGCTCCACCATCAAGAGCTCTTTCAGAGTATGACGGCTATCCGAGGCATTTTGATGGGTTCAGCCCCTGACATTTCCAAGGACACTAAATGTTGCTACCATGATCAAGGCTTGCCGTCTCGCTCAGTCTACAGACTTGGAGCGTTGTGGGAGTCAATGGCTGTTGAGATTGGCAGGGGGTCACGTAGAGGACTGCGCTTTCCTCCTGTCTGTGGTGGCACTGATGCATGAGCAGGTGCACAAAACTTTATGCTGCAATTCAACAGCAGAATTGTAGGGCTTTGCTCGATTACTTTCTTTCAGGTTATGTATGCATACACCCAAACGTGTCTGAGGTGTCTTTCACTGGGCAGGAGAAAGGAGGGGACGTCAAGGGTGAAGGGTAAGTCAGCAAGCGGGGATTGCAGAGAGCACAGGAGGTCGGAGCAGCCTTTATCAGGTGAGTGCGGTTTACCCGAGCCACATTGTCCACCCCAAGAATGACGCCATGGTTTCGGTGGAAGAAGAGGCGCTTGCCAGCCATGGCCTCAGCAATCTCATCTCCCTGCGCCAAGGTCTCCACCAAACCATCATACTTGTAGCCATATGCAATATCCTGCACACCAACCATTACTGGGAGCTCAATCCATTGACTTCGCCAATCCAAAAATGCCAAAAATATTTCACCGCGCTATTATTGTATGATTGCTCGAGGCATCTCGCCTCGGTTGGGAAAATACCAATCGCATCCTCCCAACCCAGACATGCCTCCTCTTTTCACAGTAGGGGCAGGTCCATACAACAAAAGCTCTTGCTGCTGCGCCTCTAGCAAAAGATGATATGCTCAGGATCCCCACCTTGTAAAATCTGAGACAGTTCTGGTGAATCATGGGCAGCCTGCAGAACAGTGAAGCAGGACTTTGCATGCAGTTAGGGACTTCTCCAGGCACAATGTCCTCATGCACCTCACAGGCAGCGTGAACCAGATCTCCATACGTCTCAGGGCATCTAAAGTAGCCTCCAACACCTCGACGCGGAAGCACCAATGAGGTTCCCACAAGTTGCAGGCCTAGTCTCAGACCACAGAGGTTGTCTGTGGTCCTGCTACTGGCCTCTGAAGCATAAGCTGTCAGGCACTCAACATGTCATGAGCCTCTTGTGCCCTGTAGGCATGATAGCATTCCAAGGCTTACTCTGGGTCTTTGAGCAGGCTCAGAGCGGTTGCCCAAGGCTGGTGAGTGTGGAAGACGCAGGCGTAGCCTTTTGGATCCAAAGCATGAATCCTGCTGTGTATCCATGCCGCAGTTTTGTCTGCACATGAGAAGCACTCTGGCATCTCTCGCTGCTCAGCTGTTTGACCTCTTATGATTCAGAGGAATGGAAGAAAGGTGATTTGTGTATCTTGGCAAGTCTGTTGCGTACGGACTGCAATATGGTATGAGAAACAACTCACCAGCCTTTCCGGTCCCAGAAATGACGTTGTAGCTGCCGTCTGGGTTCACCCTGACTTTGAGCAGATTGGTGTCCGTGACCTCAGACCAGCCGAGGCCATAGGGTATCAGCAGGAACTGGTCATCGTAGCCCGGCACAACCACCTGCAGCAGGCATTGCTGCTTACTCGTCATGTCTCATCTGACTCGTCTCCGACAAATCCCACTGCAAAGCTGGATTTTACCACTCGGGTGCGCTAATTTAGTCCCACAGTGTGCTTCTCGTTGGGATCACTCACCGAGAGATGGTTGCAAATACCTGCACAGGTACCCAGTCAGAGGTGGTCTGCTGTGCATACCACTGGTGAATGCTGATCATGCTGGGCACGCTGCGCAGAGTGAATGGCAGTGGAGAGGCATAGGAGTGATGCTTGCAGAGTAGCGTGACGCTGTGTAGGAGGACTGCTTGCTCACCTTCACCCAGACCGAGATGATCAAGGATGTTGTATGCAGCTGCCAACTCAGCTCTTGCAATGTCTTCACTGGAGCTTTGTGTCTCTGAAGCGATCACCATTTCTCGCAGAGCAACTTGCCTTCCTCCCAAATTTGTATGATGGGTACCGATTTCACCTATACGCAGGACCCAGAAGATGGATGTATACGGATTGCCCGAGGACGATCCAAAGCGAAGACCATGCAGTCGTGACGAAATGGAGTGCCGAATCTTGGCAGGGCAGTTTGTAATGTGTTAGTGACGGGAGAAGGGGGGTGTCGAGGGGTGGCCATTGGGGGTTTGCTAGCCAAAAGTGAATTTGCAGTGGCTACTTTTGTGTCCGCACCATCCTGAAGTACGCTCCCTTTTATACACGCTCTCGGTCTATCACAAGCAGGAAGTAGTCTACAAATCTGGAAAGCAGCAGTCCAATCAAATCAGAGCGTCCTGCAAGCCCAGCGGAGAGGCAGGTACTAAGCAGGACATGGCTGGGAATCTGTTCCCTTGCATCCTTAATTTATTATAAACCTGAATCCGTTTTTCAGCTGCCACGCAGATGGCTGCACATCAATCTCATGCCGCCAAAGTCCCCTGATAAGCTCAAGACCGTCAGAACACCACAACATCATGACAGGTCGAAGGAGCCCTGGCCCTCCCGGATGGCGAACAGCAGCCTGGCCTGCATGACGTCCTTGCTGGAGTAAGGCGGGAGCTTGAGGTAGTTGGCACAGGTCATGACGCTGGGCAGGTCCCCATCTACCGCACTGTTCAGCCGGCTGTCAGACCTGCAGTACCCGACGGTGACTTCTGGGATGAGGCCAGCTGTAGCTTCCAGTGATGAATAGATACACTACTGACAGAGATGATAATTCTTTCGAATCCACCTCCTCCGATAAAGATAAAATTCATGGTCCAAGCTTTTGCGCTGGGAAGGTGTGAAAAGCATACAGAATCTGTGATTGCCATTGTGTTCATCAGTGGGCCTAGAGGCGAACGCTCAGGAACTCGTGAAAAAGCTGTGTTGCAGCTGATGACATCCACTTAAGCCAGCAACCATGACTATCATGCAGCAGCTCTTCACAGCAACACAAAAGATACAATCTGCTAAATCTTGTCTGCAGTGTCGTCAGAAAGCACTGGGGAGGTGTCAGACCTGGTCAGGCTTCCGGCTATGCTTCCAGCTGAGCTGCCGAGCTGGACATCGCCGGATTGGCTGCTGGCGTGCTTGCGCACCACCGTCAACCTGCAGGAGTGCCAAGAGTCACACCGTTTTCTCCCTGCTCTACAGCAAGCTGCTGGCACACTGCCAACCAGATCCATAGCATTCCCAACCCGTATTCCTACTTGATCGGGTTCAAAATTCCCACACCAGATCTAGTTCATGCAGGAGAGGACCAACACAAAACCCCCCAAAAATGCTCATTGCTGGCTGCCCGTTCCTTACATGAAAGAGCAAGATTCACATGTGTGGCATTCCTTTGCAGAGGAACTTGCCTTGCTTGAACCATGATACAAAACATTGTGTGCAGGGGGAAGAATTCATTCTGGAATCAGTCTGACAAGTGGACTAGGATTAAATTTGGGTAGGAAACAGATAAAATAATACAAAGCCCAGTGCCCCCAAATGTTCCATATTGAAAACATGCATTGCCATTTGAACGGGAAATTGCAGGTTGAAACCTGGTGATCTTCCTTGCGTTGGTGTTCTTGAGGTTTTTTCAAGTCCCTATTTAAGAAACCAGAGAGCCTCATGTTCAATGTCAACAAAACCAGACTACCTATGACCTCACTATCTTTCCCTCTCACCCATAGTGTTGCATCCCACCCAAAGACAATCAAGATGTGTGATGACCAATCTAAGGGTCGGGCATGGGGACAGATTAAGCATTTACCTGGGGTGGAGTGCGCTGAGTCCACCTGGGCGGAGGCGGGGCGACCCGGTCACGAAGCGCAGGAAGCGGCGCTGGTCCCCAGCGTCCATGGCCGAGAGGATCTCCAGGAAGTACCGGATGGCCGTGCTGCTGGAGGTGTACCTGCCAAGCAAGACCTCTTTCTGCTCCAATCCACCATCATTTGCCCGGCATTTGAATGTGCATGCTCGTTTCTCAGTGGTGCACCAAAAGACAACCCATTCCCCATCCCATCACGTCAACTCACAGCACAAGCTCTCATACTATGAGCTCACATGCTGGCTTTCCTACTTTGGGCACACTTTACAGCCTTGAATCAAGAGCTGAGACAGCGCGAGAACCAATAGCAGGTGGAGATGACATGCTGGAAAGTTTGTGGAAAAGGGAGCAGGGGCTTGGGAGGCTCACCCATGGTCAAATTTGAGGGCATCGGTCAGCAGATCCACGGTCCACTTCTCGCCCTGCCCACACAGCATGGCCTCCAGCTCCTCCTCATAGAAGCAGCTCAGCGTGTCCAGGGGCAGCACCTCCTCAAACCCAGACCTGCGCACAGCACAGTCTTTAGATTGGGCGAACAAGCCACATCTTGATCACAATCCGCTCTTCTCCCAGAGGGGTGTATCTGTCACAGTGGCGAGGCAAACAGGATGATGGGTTGGCTACTTGCTCATGGCAGTCGATGTGCCAGATGCATCCCTGACAATCTGGCAACCCTCATCTGTGCCCCTGTGTCTCGCTTCAAAGTGAGGTGAGAGTGTGTACCTGAAGGCTTCCACCTGCCGTGCGACTCCTTCAGACAGGGTGGCGTTGACCACCGCAGAAATGTACTCGCCGGCGTTTGCGGCTGTCACCTCCGTGTCGCTGCCCCCTGGGATTAGCTCGTACTGAGGGTGGCCTGCACAGTCCGTACACAGTCAATCTTGCAAATTTGTAAGCGACAAAGACCAAAAGGAAGGGCAACCTCAAAATTGCGCAATGCAGGTTGCCCCCCAGCTGCAATCACGGCAGATGCCAGATCCCATGCACCATGCACGAGTCAAACAGGTAGTCAGTCTACAAAGACGCTGGAGTTTGTAATCTCTGGCAGATCACGATGAAGTAAAAAATCCTTTGTTCCTGAGAGAATGAGAGAATGCACAATGACCATTGATCTTACCCCTCCTTGACTGCTAAAAGCCCCACCCACTGAGACACTTTGCAGCATTCCCTGCAAGACCTGTCCCCCATGGGCTCAAAACAAAGTTTTGGCCTATTGCCCATCCTGGAACCGGCTAGGAGTTCATTGCCCCCAATTCTTGTTCCGAGAAGATAGACGCACCCGGTAGCTCGAAGGTGAGGCACAGGTCCGCGATGCTGGCGCCATCGACCATCATGGGCAGCGAGGGGTCCCCGCGCAGCCAGGCGGCGTGGGAGGCCTGCAGCGTCTCCAGGGTGGCCCCCAGGCTGCTGTCCACCTCACGCACGTTGTACAGGCCCAGGGGCGTCTTCAGGCTGCTCCTGCGCCAGCCAAAGGGCACAAGTCGTCAAAAGCGAGGAGAGAATACGGACACAGGATGTTTGTGAGCTCTTTTTCGGCCCAGGCAAGGCGATGGAGCATGCAGCATGTTATGACAATGTGTGGTCTTCCGGCACAGCTGCCCCCCAATCTTCCACTCACGACAACTTTTTGGGCTTCTTTCAGTGGAGTCATGGCGCCAATTCAGCCGCAGAAAGGCCCGACTATCACCGACCATAGCAGGCTCTGGATCTGATATAAACGGCAATACTGCGGTCAGCACACCAGGATTACATAAGTAATATGATTTGCGCTGCCATGCTGAAATCCCATATTCACATTGCCTTGAATCCTACCCTCTCACCCCCATCCTCTGCATCAGTTGGAACCCACAGCGTGCAAAAAAGAAGCAGGACAGGGGGTACCTGTAAAACACGTAGGAGAGGGGAATGTCCAGCAGGCGGTTGTCTTGGAGGGCTTTTGCCATCGCGCGGCCCAGCAGCTTGAAGTACTTCATCACTTTGGTGACTGCAAGCACAGAACCAGTCAAGGAGCATCCGATCATACCAAGTGACAAGAAAATGATTCCAGGAAGCCCGGCAGGACACCAAGCCGGCAGCAGTTTCTCTGGAGTTTCAGAAGACTTGCCTTTGGCCTCTTCAGAGTGGTGCAGGGGTGCCGGAAACAGGCCCTGTGGGGCCACAACGTATGCGCTAGGCTGCCCCTGGAGCTTGTCCGGCAGGGCTGCCTGCAGGGTGACCACAGCCCCCTCCTCGCGCTTCTTCGTCACAGAGGCTGCACGCACAGCACACACTGTCAGATGTTCCGCACGTGCCTGACAGGTGCAGACATGGAAAAGCTGGAGGGTTTGCCGGGTAACGCCTGGCAGACTGCCTGGGCTGTCATTGTTGCTGTGCGTTGGTCTGTCAAAAGATTGCTGGCACAAAGCGCCACAGTCTTGCCCAGAAGGGAGGAAAGGGGTGAAGCCGATTCCTTAAATCAGGAAGAAGAGCATTGGCTTGCTTGTGGTGGC
Organism: Chloroidium sp. JM; assembly: GCA_004335615.1. Classification (NCBI taxonomy): domain Eukaryota; kingdom Viridiplantae; phylum Chlorophyta; class Trebouxiophyceae; order Watanabeales; family Watanabeaceae; genus Chloroidium; species Chloroidium sp. JM. Next base: position 804,688 of record QAXI01000458.1, on the reverse strand, counting down.
TGGGCCACAGGTGTGCATCCAGTAGATTGATAGTGCTGTTAACCTAGTCAGAGGACTCAGAAACAGCGATGTAGGCTTCGACTCAATCAGCCCTGGCCTACGGAATGATGGGACTGGCAAGAGCGAACAGCCTTTAATGCACTCCCTGCAGCAAACGACATCCACAAAACGACTCCCCACCTGCGGCCTTTTCAGAGGCGGGGTCGTCGAACCGCCACATGCCCAGCCCCTTCTTCTGCAGCTCGTGCGACAGCAGGGTGTAGAACTCCAGGGTGGGGCCCAGCCCGGTGCCGGCCTCGTCGAAGTACTCCAGCTCGATCATGGTGCGGTTGCCGGCGTACGACTCCATCACCTTTATGGCCGACTCTAGGATGCGCTTGCGGCTGATGCGCACCTGCAGGCAAGCGACTGGGTATCTGGTGTGGCCTGCCTTGGTATGAAATGGGTGTTTCTGCCAAGAAGGGATGTGCAAGGAGACGGGAAGGGGGGGGAACCTGCAGCTGGTCCAGGCCCAGCCCCCCGTCATCATCCATGTCGTCCTCCATGTCCTCGTCATCCTCGTCGTCATACTGCATCTGCTCGTCCTCATCGTCTTCCTCATCCTCCTCCATTCCTCCTGCCTCTCCATCCTGCAACGAGGGATTAGGTCTTGAGTGCAGCCTCTTGCAGTGGTCAGGAGAAAGCACGAGCTAAGACGGAGATAGACATCAAGATGGAGGCAACAAGAAATGGAGGATGTTGGTCGTGCCTACCGTCTGCGGACCTTTTATGGTGAATGGGCAGCGTATGTGTTTCGTAGGGGAAGGGGGGGGAGGGTGGGGAGAGGGGGGGAGGATCCTGTAATTCCCAAGCAAGGGACCTCATGATGGGAAAATTTTTGGGAAGAGCGGCACAGGAGAGAGAGGGGGAAGAGCGCACGAGCAGGATCATCGGATCTGCACCGCCATCGCTGGGGGTGGTCCCCTCCACTCCAGCTTCCTCCACTGCAGCATCCTTGGCTTGGGCTGCTTTGGAGGCCTGGGACCGGGTAAGCCGGGGCTGAGGGGGCTCCGCTTCCTGGGGTGCCCCCGGGATGGGCTGCACCTTGCTGGCGGGCCTCCTGGACTGCCTGCCCCCTGCAAGTTATCAGCGTCCAGGTGTTAGTCCATATCGCATGGATAATGGCTGCGTTACTTTTCTCCTGCTTTCAGTGTCCCAATAAGTGCTTCCAAGTCGAGTCCACAGACCGTATGAGCTAATCATGAAGAGAAGCCCGGAGAATCGCTTTCAGAGGAGTCAGAACCTTCACTGATGGGTAACTTGCTAGTCAACGTACAAATTGAAAGTCTAATGAGTGAAGGGTGTGACTCCTCTAAAAGCGTAATTGACTAGCAAGTCACTAAGCCACTGTCAATTGAAGAGGAGGTTGGTTGAAGCCTGGAAGCTTTTTGAATAAGCCTCCAGGAAGGGACAAGGAGATCAAGGCAACACTGCCCTACCTGAGGTCTCCCACTGCAGGGCTCCCTCCTCCCCGGCCAACTTCTTCTTCTCCTGGGCCTTGCTCCTCGGTGACCCGCCCTTGGCCTTCTTCTCCCTCTCCTTCTCCTGCTGCAATTCTGCCTGGTTCTTCCGCTTGTCCTGCAAGCAAAAATACGTCTTCCCAAACAGCATGATGGCATGTCTCCAAAACGTTCATAGAGCAATCCTCACTCTGCTACCTTACCCATGAAAGCTGCTTTTTGAATCCCTCTTCCCTCCTCTCCCTCCGACACCACTTTCCCCGGTACTCCGCGATCATTACGCTGCACAATTTTTCGACCAACAAAAATGGAATAGCACAACTCAAGATACGGCAGAATGGGCGCAAAACCCCCTCCTCCCACAAGCATGCGGGTCGGTGCCCACCTCTGCGCGCGTCGCAGCGGCGGTGGCTTTGGCGGTGGCTGCGGCTTCTTTCATGGCGTCCTCGGCGCTGCGCTGCACGCGCGGCCAAAGGAAGTCCTCCACCGCTGCCATGCTTGCCAGGGGCTCGATCAGCACCGAGTGCACGGCGTAGCTGCGCAGCTGCTGCTCGTGGGACGCGCGCGCCAGGTTGAGCTTGAAGGGCGTCGTCAGGGCGGCAAGGCCCGAGTTCAGGCTGCTGCTGTCGCTCCCGGCCTGGCGGTGGCCCGTAAAGCCTGCAAATTGTGCCAGGATATTGCCCTGTGATGGAGGAGGGTCCCATTTCGAGGCAGAATCGTCGCCTCCAGGATGTGGCGTTGAGGATCCTATGAGTCATGCCCATCTACTCAAAATAATGCAGCTGGCTTTTGATGCAGCGATTTATCATTCAGAGATTCTGGGCAGGTCTACAATACTCGCTGCCTCTTCCCATTCCTGAAGGGACCCAGTAATCAGGGACCAGAGCAGAGATCAACTCCATGCACACAGGCTCAACTTCTCGATGACATGCTGAGACCTACCTGTCTTGACAAGCACCAAGCTATGCATGGGGAGAAAGAATGGAAGCTGTTGAATGCAAGCAACTCAGAATCGTTGCATGGGCAGTTATCTGAGTACCTGGTCAGTCCCTGCTGCTGCTGAGGAAGGGATCCTTTCGGGAACACCTTCGCCCAGACCAGGGTTGGAAATGCTCAAGCACCAGAAACAAACCACTGAAACACTCGAACATGCTTTTGGAGATGCACTGGGATTGAACCCTTGTCCAACCATGCCGAGTCGTGAGCTGGGGTTTTTGCTCATCATATAGTTTTGCACGCTGATCAGGCCAGCTTACCTCCGTAGGCCGCGGCGGAGGACAGCCGCAGGCTGGCAGGGCTGGGCATGTGGCTTGTGTAGACGGCCAGGTTCTCTGCGGCCGCCAGCCCGTCCTGCAGCTTGCGGATGAGCGCCAGGATGCCGCTCCTGCTGCGAGACTTGGACACCTCCTCTGCGAACTGGTTGAGGCGCACCAGCAGCTGGGTGGGCCGCTCCAGGGCACTCAGGTCCTCCCCTGCACGTCAGCCTCCCTCAGAGCATGCACGCTTGTTGCATTTTGCAGAGCTTTCAGAGCCCAAAGGGTGCAGAGATGGAGCCCCATGCCCATCTGGAAGCGAGCGCATTGTTGCGATGTTGCATTGAACAAGGAATTTTGTGTTAGACAATGCTGGGTAAATCTGGGAACAGGCCCCCTCTACTGCTGCTGTGGTGATCCCCTGGCCAAAGTACGACGCATCTCTGAAGGTCACCCGCTTCTCGGCGCTCATGTGCCATCATTTGCATCTCTTTGGAATGTTGGGACCAGCAATCAATACGTGCCTTCCCTGTGTATTTCTGGTCTTTTCCAATGTGACAATTCTGTGACAGTGACAGGGGCTCAGATCTGCCCTCGCTTATTCTCCTGAGATTTGCTGTCTGGCTGCTCCATCAATATCTTGGCTGGTTTTGGGACGCTGCACAAAAATTTCTATTGCCTGCTTGAAGCCCTCTGAAGGATTTTAAGATTGCTTGAGGATTGATTGTGCAGGAGGTGGTGCCTATGTCTCTTGCATGATTCATTGCTACATGCCGAGGCTTATACCTCGGCCAGGTATGCTGTGTCCATTTAGAAAACAGATCGTCATCATGGTGGATCACATAGGCAGGCCTCAAACCTGAGTCCAAGCTGGAATAAATCGCCTGTGTTTTGTCCTCAGTTCCTACATTCAGTCATGTATACTATCCCGCTTTCATCCACCACTGCCCTCCTAAGCCAGCCTGGATCTTCAGGGACAATTGAAGGGAAGGGGCCTTAAAGGCACATGGCAAATCTCTGATACCAGATAATTTGGAAATCCTGTCAGGGAGATTTTCTTCAGCAGTGTGAAAAGTCGCAACGCATCCAGGAACACTCTTCTCTCATAATTGCAGGGGGGTGCCGGGGGGGAGGGAGCTGCAGTGAGAGATTCCTCAGCTGTTTAAAAAAAAACCTCAAAGGCATCAGTAAATACAGATATTACATGGAGACCTTCTGAATTTGTTCATTGGAGGTGTGGGGGGGGGGGGGGGGGGGGGGGGGGGAGACAGATTGGTCAGCTCTTGGAGATTTTTGACCAAGGAGGGCAGATGGACACTCAGCACAACACGAGGGTTGCAAATGGGATGCAGGGGTGCAACGCGGAGACAACAGGGTAAGAAAAGGGAGGGGAGGGGGGGGGGGGACCTCCGACGAGCTCTGCCACAATGGGCTGGTCCTGGGTGATGATGGTGGTGGATGACACGACGGGCGGCAGCAGGACCTGGGTGAGGGAGATGACCTCCTTCAGCTGGTCGGAGGAGCGCAGCACCGAGCTGGAGGACGTGGTGGCGGAAGAGAAGAGGGGGGAACTGCAGCACAGGCTGGTTTGAGGTTCTATTTTCTCATCAAAATTTGGGACAGCAATGATGACTTTCAAGGGTATGATCCAATCTTAAGCCTTGAAGAGAAGGTGGATTCCTGTGATTGTTACTTCCCATGCCCTTCCTCCTGCAATAAGCGCCAGTGAAGATATGCTCATCACACAGGCATCAAAACAGTTGACAGCTTCCTGCGAAATTGGAGGGCGATCCAGTAACGTTGTGCAAGGTGGCATACAAATCCAATTGCAGACAGATGTGCCCCTCAACTATCGCCCTGCCATGCTATACACAAGCGCTGAGCACAGAGGATGCAAGGGGAAGGTTGATTGCCCTGCCATCACACCATACTTGCCCAATGCGGAATTTTCAGAGGACAGGAGAGTGGAAACGATGGAGAGGGCGGGATCGAGAAGAGACACATTGGAGATCCTCACCAACTCTCCCCCTCCTCCTTTCAACCGTTTCCAGAAATAGGAGGTCACCTGCTGAGCAGCTTCCGGATGGTGGCCGAGATGCCCGCCTGGTGCAGGGTCTCGGCGACGGCGGGCGATCCCCCCGCGCACGCTTGCAGCAGCTTGATGAGGCCGTAGTACGTCGACACCGCCAGCTGGCTGGTCATGCTGCCGCCCTCCGAGACGGCCACCAGCTGCACACAATCTGCTTTCTAGCATTTTCTATGATTTCTTGCAGCTCAGACCCGATGTTTAGGTGCAACACTTGGTTCAAGTATTGGAGGGGAAATAGGGAGAACAGGACTGGAATTGCGTAGGTTTCCTATCCCCAAGACATCAGGAATTTGAGGTGAAGAGGTTTACCTGCATGGCGTTGCTGATGAGCCCCTGGTGGCACAGCGCCTCCATCTCGGCGGGGCTGTTGGCCAGAGCCTCGGCGATGCGCGTCAGGGCCAGGCTGGCGTTCTCCACTACCTTGGCGTCCTGCAGGGGCAGGGGTAGGCGTCGGTAGGGGACTGGGTGAATTCAGGGATATGTAAGGTGATTTGTGGACACTCATAATGGTGCGGAAGGGCATGGGCAGAGCCTGCTTGAGCCTGGGGTCTTGCGAGAGGCTTTGGAGTGTGCAGCAGGAAGGAAATTTGTGAGGGGTAAAAGCTGTGCCAGGTAGTGGGCGTTTCAGCAGCTGCTATCATGTTTGACAGGCTTCCTCCTCAAATTGGTGAAGCATTGCCTGTCTGATGGCGGTTATTGATACGCGCCATAAGAGTTTGAGAAAAGATAACGAGAGAATTCATGCCAGAGAGAGACCTGGTACTGCAGGAGGTTGGTGAGGATGGGCACGGCGCTGTTGATGGCGTCGGTGTTCTCGCGCGTCACCCCGCGGCACATGTGGGCGGCGGTGGCCACCGCCACGCGTTGCACGCTCGTCTGGAAGAAGTCTAGGTAGGAAAGCACCGCCAGCAGGGCGCCTGAGCGCAGGCAGGCCTGGGCGTGCTCGCTGGAGAGCTTCTCCAGTGCCTGCAGGATTTTGAGAGACACTCAGGAGACTGATTGACTCAGAGGATCCTAAAAGTGTTGTGAACTTTTTCGGGGGGGGGAGAAAAACAAAAGAGCATAACAAGAAGGAGTGGAAGTCGCTCCCAGGTGTGCTGGATCTACCATCCCTCTATTACTTGAGCAAGTGAAGCGGTCGCAGCTATCTTATGCTTTGCCGTGAAAATGCCTTGCATTCTCAGAGGTGAGGTTGGAGAAGCGAAAGGAGAACAAGAACAGATCCCAGTGCATTCAATTTCCCACTTGGGAACGCTGCTTTCAGTGAAACAGAGCTGTGTTTGGCAGCCAAAAAGACAAGTAACGGAGGCAGAGGGCGCACCTGCAGGGATTGCTCTGCCAGGTCGATGTACTCGATGTTGAGCAGGCGCTCGCACAGGGCAGGCACCCCGCCGTGACGCACGATGGAGGAGCAGGACGTCGGCAGGTTGTCCGCCAGGTGAGTCAGCGAACGCGCTGCCAGCAGCATGATGTCAGGGTTGTGGTCTGTCTGCAGCAGGTTGATCTGCGGACAGGCAGTGCGGCTTTCAGCAACAGCCTGGTGCTTCGAATTCGCCTCCTCTTTTGGAAGTGTCCTGCTCCTGATCATGGCATGCATGCAGGGCCAAAAGGAGAAGCTGAAGATGTTTATTACAAGCTTTGTGTGATAAATTCTGGCTTGAAAGCTGTTCTCATGCGGATGCCCTTGCATCTAGCCAGGAAATCTACATCCAATCCACACATTGAAAGCAGATCGAAACGAGATCCCATGAATATCAGCATGTTCTCTCTTGGACTATGCTTTGGCCGTGGCAGGGCCAAGAAGGAAGGGGGTGTACCAGGGTGGGGACCAGCTGCTCCACGGGGCAGGCTGAGAGGGCGTCTTCCATGGAGACGGACAGGAAGTTGTTCAGGTCGTTCAGACCTTCCAGCTGCATCATTTCGTCCTCCGCCTTGAGCTGGATCAGTATGCCCTGCACCCAACGGAACGCCCTTAATTTCACCTTCCCTGGAGATTGCCAGGTTGAGACACCTTTGGATTGCCTGCCACAAGTGCATTCCTCACGCATGTGCATCAATTTGCTGGACACCATGCGAGATGAACGCCCCAGTATCAAGAGCCATTGCCTTGCTGAAATCTCAAGATCGATGAGTGGGAGAGCTAGACTCTTGAAGTGAATGAAAGGATGACCAAAGGGCAGGGGAGGAACCTTGAGTTTTGCGCTTGTCTGTCCGCCTCCCAGAGCGCCAGGGTTGACACCCAGAGTGCGCAGCAAGCCTTGGAGCGTGCTGCGACAAAGAAAAAGCTAGATGAGACTCTGTGAGGGAGCACGCACAAGCTTGTACAAACAGTTCAGTCCACATGGATGCGTTTTCTCACCTGTTCTGTGCCAAACTCCTTCCAAAAAAGTCACCTCCCTCCTCCAAGGCTTCCTGCATCGCCTCCTGCACATTGAAACGATCGCATGAGATCGGCATCACGATGATTTCGCCTCTTCAAAGCCCGCATCACGGGTCGAGTGCTCACTTCCCGATGAGCAGGCCTAGTACCTGTTCCAACCTCGCTGCCTCTTCCAGCTCCCTCCTCGCGTCGCGACGCTGCCGATCCATCTCCGCTTGCTCGGCGGATGCCGAGGGCTTGGGTGGCTCCTGCTCTTTAGGCTGCCTTGGTGAGACCTTTTGATGGGGTGAACCAAGTTCCTTGGTGTCCTTGGCTAGGGCTGGGAGGTCCGTTGCGCGAGAGCGCTTCCTCTGGCTGTGACTGCCGGGCTCTGTGGGCTCAGGCTGCTTCCTCTTCTTCTCAACTGGTACTGCAGGGGATGTCTTCTGTACTTCCCCTTGTTTCTTAGCAGCTCTCTGTGACCGCGTTCGAACAGGCGTTGCACTGACAGCGGACTCTAACTCCTGCTGCCGGCGCTTGCTTCTAGTTTCCATAAATTGCTACGAAGGTCCCATCTAAGGGGACACAAACCTTGCAACGAGACAGCTGCTCCTTCAGGATTCAGGGAAGCGAGATGGCTCGGTAGTAGGTAGAATGCTGATCAAATTTGACACACTCTCTGCGGGAAAATCATGGGAGGTTTACTCGCTAGGGGTGGGGTGCAGTAAGCAGGATCTCAATTTCAAAATTCAAAAACGACAGACGGCCAACCTGACATGGAAGTCTGAGTGCTTCCATTATAATTCACAGAACTTCACGTTGAATCGACATATATTGCAGTGCTGGTTGAATGCAAGCTATTCCCAGGCGTGGTGCACATTAATCACGAATCGGGGCAGTTTTGCTCTTTTGAGAACCTCATACTCAAGGCTTGCTAATACCTACACGGTACTAGCAGGATGCTAATTCTATACACAGCGACAAACAGAGAATTGACTCAATAATGTTTCATGCCGCTGTTGGCTTAGGGATTTGCAATGCTTTCCGCAGGTCTGACAGCTGTTTTATGCTGGCAATGTGGGCAACAAGTTGCAATGCATCCAGCCAGCCCTCCGCCTCCGCTTCACTGTCTGCACCCAAGCACCAGCTTTTTAGGAAGCAACTATATTTTCTATACACTGTGATGTAATGGGAAGAAGCCTCTTTCCAATTCGCTGCAAGCCAGCCAAACAATGCCCCTGAGATCCTGGCCCCCGTTTTCTTACCTCCTGCATGATATTGTGACCTCGTGAGTCCACCTCCTTCACGGCAATCCTACAAAAGTAGCTTCCAAACAATCTCCCAGCAAATACGCCAGATCCTACGAGTGGTATGCCGCCCTACGCCACCAGGACAAGGGAACGAGACAAGCCTCAAGGAAGGAGAGATGGGAAAACTCCCAACCCTCCGGCCTGCCTGCCCTCCCGGTGAGCGATATGAATCCAGGCACCAATGCAAACGGCAAACTTGATTGGAGGACAAGGGGGAGATACAAAGTCTATTATCACGACGATGGATCGCATGCACACCCAGGATGGACTACAAATGGGAAAGCCCACCTGCTGTAAAGAACGCCCCCTCGGGCGTGTCGGCCAGCCCGACCCATATGGTGGCTCCCGGGGGCAGGCTGGGGTCCAGGCAGCGCTTTACGGTCGTGATGTTCCCCAGGCTGATGGTCTGACCAGGACCAGACTCACCAGTGGTCTGGCCCCTGGCCTCGCCTGTCGAGTCGTCTGTGCTCTGTGAATTGCCTGCCGGCCGGAACGACTCTGCGTCTAAACAATACCGCTGCCTCTCCCACCTGCGGAGCTTGCACTTTGTGGGTGTTGCAGGTATCCAGAGCTATTGTGGAGTACAGAAGGGCAGGGGGTGACTCCGTTTTGCATTCCTGGAGGGGAGGTTTGCCTGTGTGGAAGAGCACCACATGCTGCAAATTTATGAAAGAGGCCTGCACTTATTATTTTCCTGCTGCACCTTCGTGATGACAAAGACCTCCCTCTAGACAGGAGAGCCAATATGGACGACCCCTTGTGTGTTTGCAAGGCTCTAGGATCAGCCAACGATACGCCATAACAGCAAAGCGTTCTTGACATGAGGGCCTTCCCCACACTGCCCTACTTCCCCTCATAAAAGGTCATGGATTGCTTGGTGCATCTATCTAATCTTTCGGTCCTTTCCACCCCTATACAGGAAGCCTGTATCCAAAGCGAGACCCCCATATGACACCCCCCCCCCCATTTTCCTACCATGCCTACTCCGACTCCATTCGCCAGCCGTGCACCAAAACATAAGGGGCAGGGAAGGTAGGAAGAGAGTGGACATGAATGCCTGCTTTACACCCTGAGACCTGCCCCAGAGAGCACCCCCAGGCTCACCGTTCTCTGCAGGAGTCGGGGGCACAGGGCACGGCAGCCGACAGGAAGCCGGCCCGCAGGTGGGGCAGCGGCAGCAGGGGCTTGATGACTTGCAGCGACTTCCGGTACACCTCCTTGCCGGGCTGCAGGGCGTGGGCCAGCAGCACGTACTGCGCCGCCAACGCGAACAGCTGCTGCACGCTGGCCTGGCTGGCCCGCTCTGACTCAGCGTGCTCCGGGTCCTGCAGCGGACAAGCTATCATATTTCTTCATTCGAGTCCTGTGAACGCTGCTTTGTTTGGCCCCAGGTGTAGCTGCAGCGCGCTGGCCTAGCTGGCCCATTCGATCCGAATGCTCCGGGTCCTGCAGGGTTTTCTTTGCAAACAAGTCCACTGACGGCTGCCCTGTTTTAGGCACTCTGCTTGAGGCAAATTATTATCTCAGGAACAGAAGAAGGCACACATCCCAGTACCGTCCTGCAGCATCCACCTGGATTGAGTAATTGAGTTGCAGCATTGCACTGCTCAAGACTCTGGTCAGACAAGCTTGTAAAGCATGGTGCAATCCTAGAAAGAGGCAGCCTCGAATCCTGGATGTGGAATGCAGAGGAGAGGCCAGTGATTTTTGACTTTCAGCACTCCATCCTGAACATCAGCCAAACATGCACAGCAGACGGCGCTCACCTAATTTGTGGCTGCTCCAATCCAACGATTTTCGCAGAATGTGTGGCTTCATTAGAAAGACTGCTCAACTGACCAGCGCATTCTTGGCATTCCCAGACTGCTCACCTTGGTGAGGCTGGAGGGCAGGCGCTGCGTGATGGAGGACTGCTGAGAGCATGCAAAGGCATAGAATACGGTCCCGAGATTGTAGCATGCACGGTCAAAGTCGGGCCGCAGCCGAATGGCCTGCATTGGAAACATCCTAGTGAGCTCGAATGATTTTCCTGCACTTGTACCAGCATTTTCACGATTGTCAACCGAGGCATGCTTCAATCCCCTAATGATGTCAGCAAACAGGGATGTCCGGTCTTCAGCTTTTGGCACATTTGCTTATTCACAATGTCCATTGAGGAGTGTAAATTTTGCATTCAGCCCCCGGCTCCCCTTTGAAGGGCAAAGCTCCACATGCGTGATCATATTGCATTTGTCCAAGCATGAGAACAATCAGGTAGTGATGGCGGGGACATCAGGATGCCTTGATGGCTGTCCGCGTGAATAGTGATTGCCACCTCCACCTTCAGTGCGCATTTCAACGACCATGAAAAGAATTGATTGTCCACTCCTCGAGTCCTCCGTTCTTTGGTGTGCAGTGCACATCATCTCTGGCCGTACCCAGTGAGCACCGCCGACCCTGGCATCTACCCCAGAGCAAACCATCTAGAAGGGCCCCCCTCGTTCCGTCCTCAGCATCTCACCTGGCGGAAACGTTTCATGCTCTGCTGCACCAGGGCGGTCTGTTCGGCCGGGGACTGCATGGTGGCCAGCTCTTGCAACACCAGGCCCCAATTGTTCAGCGCCTGCAAGCCATTGACGTCCGTCTCAATCAGGATCCACCGGCAGCCAGATATGATTCCATTCCTGGAATTATAAAACTCCATCTCCTGATGTTCTCCTTCGACTCCAATCGCCAGGAGGTGTGTGTATCCGCAGTCCTGACTCAGCGCTCCACTTTCTGGTCCATCAGAAGGGCCAACAAAACCGACAAAATATTCGCCAAACGCATAAAACTTGGGCTTGGAATCTTTCAATCGTACGATCTCAGCGCGCAACAGCCCCCACATTCTGCCCTGGCCTTGGCTCTCAGGTCCCAGCAGCCGTCTGTCCAGAGACGCCCGCAGCCGGGAGATGGCAGAGGTCTGACGCACCTGGGGGTTGTGGGGATTCCACCGCAGGGACATGGCGTACTTCTCGGCGGCCTGCTTGAGCAAGGCGTGCGCCTCGTCCCGGTCGGCGGGCTTGACTACCCGCGCACAGTCGCTGAGGGCCACCCCCCAGTTGTATAGGGCCGCATGCGAGCGGTTGCGCAGCACCCACGCCGCCTCGTACCTGCCCGCGGCCTGCAAATGCAGACGTCTTTTCAATAGCCTTTCAGGAATTGTTTCCTGCCACACGAGTCATGTGCTGACATCACTTGGGATACTTTCAAGGCAAAGCAGCAATCACAATGGGGAGTCAGAGGATTTGAATTCTCGGAGACAGGAGCTGGGGTTGAAGACAGAGTGGGAGCCAGGGGAAGTTGCAATTCCCTCCCAATCGTCGGTGACAGCACTATTTAGCTTTTGCAAGCCACATGCTGTTTTCTCGTACAGTGCCCCAAGGTGGCCTGGAGGACAAGGACCTTTCAACAAGTTCTCTCCCCATTAAAATCTTCAACCTCTCACATTTGGACCCGAGTTTTGGGGCGGAGATTGAAGCCCACCTGACGTAGCAGTTGTTCCTGTTGCTGTTTGGAGCTGTTGCTGCGCAGTGCTAGCTCCTGCAGGGCCAGGCCGTGGTTGTAGATGGCCTCGAAATCCCCGGGGTCCATCTGCCCCGCCCTCCCGTACCGCTGCGCCGCCAGGGTGAGCTCCCGCACCATGGGGTCCGCTCCTTCCGCCAGCTGGATCGGCGGGGGCGGGGCTCGCGGGGACACGCCGTTGCGGTCTGGCCCCTGCAGCGGCGGACGCGGTTATGGGGGTTTTCTAGTAGTCTTCATTGTGTCGTACCGTCGTACCATTCATCTTTGACATGCAACCGGCATCTCAGCTCTCTCACTGCAAATTTTAGAGGGCTCACTCATCGATTTGAGGGTGCAAATTGCTAGAACAGCAATTACAGCAGACTGGCATGGTTTTTTAGGTAGAAAGCCACCCTTGCCTTCTTCATTATTAAATTTGGTACTTGATGGCATGCTTTTTGAGCTGTGGCAGAAGATGGCTCAGGTGTTTGAGGAAAGAGTATACAAGGGGAGAGGGGGTACGGGGAGCTGTGTGTGGGGACAGAGCATACAAGGGGAGAGGGGGGCAGCGTGCGACAGCCCCACCATGAAGCCGGCAGGAACAGGAGCTGAACCTATGCAAAATCTCATGCATGAATCTTTTCAAAAGACATTGCTTCTGGTACATGAGGTACATGAGGAGACTCCTGCCAACGACATGCTGCAAAAGGGATGCAAGTTGTTGGGGAGGGGGTGGGGGTGGAGAGGGGTGCCTGCAGAGTGCCCTTGTTGCAGTACTCCAGCAGCAGCCAGGTCTCCAGGATGCTGCCGGCGGCCGCATTGAGGTCGGGGTGCAAGGCCCTGTTGGTGGTGGAGACCTTTTTGTAGCGGGTGCCATGCTTGTAGGTCTGGATAATGTTTGGGTGCACAACCTCCTCCATCAGGCGCGCCTCGGGCAGATCTTCCACCTCCCCATCCACTGGGCCCTCGTGGAACGTTTCGATGATCTGCAAGGCGGGGTGTAGTTTGCAAGTGTTGCCTGAATTGCGCTAGTTGGGATAGGAGGGTTTTTGCAGGCATCTGACCTATGTCCCAGCCAGGCAGCCTGTCCAGAATGCTGCAGTGGCCATGTAAAAAATTGATGATGCCAAAGGTATTCGGGAGGAAATCAGGTGATGGCTCACCTTGACAGCGATCTGTTTCCCGGACCAGCTTCCCCTATGCACCTTCCCGAACGCTCCACGCCCCAGCAGCGGGCCCAGCGTCACAGTCTTGAAAATCTGCATGCAGCAAAGCAAGTCAAGTCTCTGCCAAATCAAACTGGAGGGATTCAATAGGGAGCATTTTTCTCATGAGACGCATTTTGGGGGCAAGTTTCAGACCCTTGAACAGCACAAGAAGGCACATCACCTCGTAATTGTAAGGCAGCGGCACAGAGTCGCCCCTCTTGTGCTCGCCCTTGGTGGGTGTGGCGGGCGCCAGGGCGGAGGGGGATCCCTCTGCACCCCCCTCCCGAGCTGGCGATGCCCCTGCCGAGCCCTCCCGCCGTGACCTGAGCGGCAGCGATGCCGGCGGGGGTGGCGGCTTTGCAAGAGGGAGGGGCTTGGGCGAGAGTGGCGCCGGTGAAGTTGGGCGGGGCGACAGTGGCGTCGGTGAAGTGGGGCGGGACGACAGAGGCGTGAACTCCTTGAGCTTGAGGTCCACCGCCGGCACACGCACCTCCGGAGACTTCCACTCACGGCTCCTGGGGTAATTGACAGGGCACACTTATATATCGCTGGAACACTCCACCAACAAGAAGTGATCCATTGCAGTGACAAGACAGAAATGTCATCGTCTATTGACCGAAAGATTGTTGAAATCTCACAGAAGATTTGCTAGATGATTGGGATAGTTGTTGGCATCATCAAACAGAGCTCCAATCCGTTCCTTATGGTGCAAGCAAGGAGAGACAATGCTCTGGCAGATAGAGCAGGACACCGGAGTAGAAATTTCCCCCCCCCCTCCCCTTTTCTTCTTGCCATCAGAATGGAAACAGGGCATTGTCGACGTGGGGAAGGGCCACCTTTTCGACCAGGCTTGGTCGATCAGCCGGCCCACCCAGGGGTCCCCCCTGCCCGCCGCATCCTTGAAGGCGTTGGTGGGCTGCTCCACAATGCAGGGGACCACGGTCTCGCACTCCGAAGAACCGCTGGAATCGTAGGAGCTAATTGCCGGCGGGGCAGCGACGGCGGCACGCTCCCGCTCGTCGGGGCGGCGCACCGTGACAAAGAAGGCGCGCAGGTCCTTGCGCTGGCTGAACTGGACGAAGGAGGGCACGCCTACCAGGGGCATGAACTGCAACGAACATCGTATGTAAGAATGCTTTCCCAGTGGTTCTGATCCAGATTTGCCGCTTGCAGCCTGCTGTGCTTGCTTGAGAATGGGATCTCGGGATTGTGTGTTCAAAGTCGCGAGTAGGACGCCTATGCTGGTCTTGCGGCTAGTAAGCATGACAGGGCCAACTTTGAGAAAATGGGACGGATGCTTTCCGATGAGAGGAAAGGAGGCAAGGTGCAGTGACTGATGTGCAGGTGAGAAGGGTACCAGCAAGCGTTTTCTTGGCGCAAGGACTGAACGAAGAGGCAACTATGAGGGTGGTGGAGTATGAAGTGTGGCACCTGATCCAGGTTCCCAGCAGCAGACCGGAATGACAGGCGCAAACGGGTGCCGCTGCCGTTCTGCAGCTGACCCGTCACCTCCACATCCCTTTGGACGCCGAGCGAAGAATTGACGCAATCCAACACAGCATCCTTGCCAACTGCACGCATGGAATAAATTTTCCGCATGAGTTTCCTTAAACACAGAGAAGGCTTTGAAATGGGTATTTGAGAAGCTACAAGGTTGCAGGCCTGTATGCAGAACCATATTTGTGTAGGAACTGGATTGCCCAGACACTGTCAGCATGGCTGGCGTTTCAGGCCTCCTGAGATTTCAAGTGTTGCATGGAGTCAAGCGTGACGCGGCCGAGCTTTGCTCATGGCGGAGGGTCTTGCCTGGTATGGAGAACAGGTCCCACAGGCTTTTCGAGCAGGCTTCCTCGGAGGTGATGCCCGTGAGCTGCGTCCACACCGGGCTGACGAATGTGACCTGGGGTACGCCCTTGGAGGCATCGCAGATCATGATGCCAGTCTCCTCGACATTTATGGACCGGATCTTGGTGTTGATGGTGCTCTCCTTGTGGCTCTCCACCCTCCTGCGGGTGCCAGAAAGTCTAGCATCCAGTCCACAATATTGCGGATTAAGGAAGTGGCCGGTGAAGGGCCACTAAGGGGTGATTTGGATTGTTGAGCTTCCAGCTTGCATTGCAAAGGCCAAGGAGTGATAGTATGCTGACGATGGCAAGCTTCTGCGCACAAAATTGCAGGCTTTGCTGTTTGGAAGGGCTTTTCGAAGCTGAGAACACGATCATCTTTCGGTCTTGCAATCCAGTGCTGCTATTGGTCATGTCGTCTCTTGCATTGACAATTATCAGTAAGAGCTGAGACACTTTCATTAAGACCCAAAGGCACTCACATAGACATCAGGGAACTACTGTTATAAAATCATGTGTCGGAAGGCAATGATTCTGACGCCATCAACCTGAAAAACCAGCAGCAGTGAATAAATTCAATGGTCGTAATTGTGCATGGTGGGCAGCAATCGCATGCCGGGGGCGGGGGGTAGGGGGGAGAGGCACCTCAATGTCCTCTTTGCCAGGCTGGAAGAATGCTCCAGCCTGGGATTCAGGGGGCTCGGCGGCAGGCCACCCCCACTGACACGAGTCTGCTGTGGCGATGACTCGTCCGCGGGCGGGGGCAGGTCCTCAGGTCGGACGTTTGCCTCCTTGAGCAACGACCTGGCCGCAGTCTCCGCCAGATTTATCAGCGTGGAGAAGCTGCCAGCGTCCAGTTTCCTAGGCTTGGTGTCGCACAAAGACCTGCATACATGATTCTTTATTGCATATCCCTTGGCGAGACAGTTAGAGGAGTACAGTCCATTGCCACAGGCTGCACAGCACGGAGAAGGTAGGAATGTGGGTTGCAATCGTTGGCAGGTCTCTGACCCTGGTTGGTGCACAAAAAAGGCGATGTGTCCGCAGATAATGTGCCACAAGATGTGATGCTCTGTAATTTGCTGCAGCGTCCGGAAACCATCACGCCCGTGGGAAGTGTTCTAGTGAGTGGAAGGGCAATCGCAATCACAAATGACAGACTGCATGGGGGAAAGGGGCCTCACAGGGATCCGATCTGGTAGCCGTTAGGGGCATAGATCGGGGCACAAGCGAAAAAGCGCGGACCATTTATGATCGTCTGCAGGTCATGGAACCTGCGCAGGGGCAAGCAAGCTGAATCAGCACTCTTGGTGAAGCAGAGAATCCGCCATGAATGTGCAGCTTCTACTACATATGGATTCGATGACATGACAGGCAACAGGAAGGACTACCGCATCCTCACTTCCACCCCTTTCCACCTCCAGCATCAGCTACAGGGGATCACAAGACATCTGTCCACCTTCTGTCCTCCAGAATGTCCTCCTCCACCACCACATCCACACTTCAACCCCTTTTCACCCCAGCATCAGCTACAAGAGATCACAAACTGGGCTTTCTACCTTGTGTCCTCCAAAATGTCCTCCACGACCAGCACCTCCTTCTTCTCGTTCAGCAGCATGTGGGCGGACACGGAGGTCTCTCTGGGCACCTCAGTGTACCGTCTGCCGTCGGTGTTGTGCATTGCCTTCACCCACAGCCGCTCATCGTCTATCATGGTGATCGCCGCATAGGGGACAGCAAACATATCGGCGGCCTGCAAGGGAAGCCGACTCTTGAGCTTGGAAGCAGAGGGCAGTGATAGCTGCTGCCGCTCCATGACTGAACGACTTCAGTTGATGCCAGCCAGCCCACATTCTCTACTTGTGAGGAACATGCTCCCTCAATGGGAAGGCAAATCAGACATTCAATCCCGGGGCACCAACCGCTCTGCATGAGCATCACCCCAGTCATATCTGGGCACCGACACTTCCCGGATCCCACGCCTTGTTGCAGAGCAGCGGAAAGCAGGTCACGAGAGAGGAGCGGCAAACAGTCGGCGCCAAGGGTGACGTTAATTGTTTGCACACACAAGGGGTAGTGGGGAGGGTCACCAGGTTGACGATACTGTCGCAGTAGGGGTCGTCCTGGGAGGTATTAACGATGTTCAGGATGTCCAGGGTTTCCTGCCGCTGGCGCTCGTTGGGGGGCTTCAGCAGCTTCTTCTTCAGCGCCTCGGGCTCAATCGACATCATCAGCTCCCCAGATGCCATGCTCTGCAGCATCTCCCCCCTCCTCGACTTCTCAAGGGAGATCCTCTGCAGTGTATGAGAAAAAGTCAGCAGAAATTTGCCAAAGCCAATATCACCCGGAGAGTCTCGCCTCCTTTCCGCATCACCTTTTTCTGGTCTGGCAATCCCATAATCCCCCCCCTCCCTGCTTCTCCTTCCCTTCCTCACAGTCACCTTATTTGCATGCATTCAACAGCCTCTCCACTTGTGTTCTGCAGGAGCGATGTCATTTGCACCTCCCGGCAACGACATGGTATGGTATGCAGGCACAATGCCAAAGCAAACATCCTTGGCTCAACAGTGCAGTGCCCTTCGCCCAGCCATTTGAGGTACATGACCTTGAGGTACAGGACGTAATGCTGGGCAGGAGTTTTCAGCTCTCTATCCAGTGCAATTGGTCTCCCCCCCCCCCTCCCCATTCCCCGCTTGATTGTAGAGATGGTTTTGGCTGATTCACAACACCTACCAACGACCTCATGCAAAGCATAACCATGTCTTGCCAGGTAGATCTGTACCCGAAATGTGGGCAGGCTGGGGATCATGGAGGACCCAGAGTCCTCCCTTCCAGCCCTTGGCGTCTCTGCCTTGCTCTCTGTGGCTGCCTGTGCACCTGAGGCGCCCCCCTCCCCACCCCCAGCAGCCTGCTTGCTCCGCTTGAAGAGCCTCCTGATGTCCATGTAGGACATCTTTGGCCCTGGCTGTTTGTTTGCAGGCTTCCCCTCTTTCTGCACAGGGTGCGCGTCTGCCACCTTTTCTTCTTGCTGTCCAGGCTGCGTGTCTGCGGGCCTCTCCTCTTGAATCTCAGGCTGCGTGTCTGCAATCTCCTCCTCTTGCGGCACAGTTTGGTCGTCTGCAGTGATCTCCTCAGGCAATGCAGGCAGGCTGTTTGTGGCCACCTCCTTGCGCGGTCCAGGTTGTTTGCCCGCAGTCCTTGCATCTCGCGATTCCCCTGGGTCTATGTCTCGCTTTGCTGGCTGCGCTTCCCTCAGCCTCTTCCTGGTCCTGGCATCTTTCATGCCCTCCTTTTCCTGCAGCACCCAGCCAGGACTGGATGACCACCATCAAGGTTTCCTAAATGGGTGACGGTGCGTGACTGTGCATTTCCGCAGAATATCTGGTTGCCAACAGACATGCGGTCCTACATGAACGTCTCTTGTGACAATCAGAAAGGCAATGGAATCTATTCTGGTCTCCTCAAGGTGCGTTTGGAGAGTCAGCTTAGAATGCAGTGAACGCTTTACCAAGAGATCAAGGGAGGCCTTCCAACGCCCAAGCTCTCCAAGCAAAACGTTGTGCATGCTGCTGTCAGGCCTGTGATGCTTGTGGCCATTGTCGCAAATGGAAGAGGAGCATCCCATCCCACTGAGCGAACTACCAGTGAGGTCGCCACTGTGTGGCTTTGCCTCACTGCATCACACCGACAGCGATTCACTACAAGCTTCAAAGACTTTTGGCATGATTTTGTGCATCCACAGCAGTAATTGCAATACTCACCCAGCATGTATCATGTATCCGTATAAAATCCTATAAGATGATCATGAATGGCAGCTATGTTCAATGAGCTCGGACTAATCGATCATAAAACAGTTGGGCCAAGACATGTTGACTCATTACACAAGACACAGATACGATTTCGGCTCTGTAGCGCACCTGAATGAGGAAATCGATCTGCGATGATGTCAAGCTGCCCAAACTCCAACTGGCTGACCGCAAGATTCGGTGTCGGGGCTTTCTTCCCTGCCAAAATGCACCGGAAGGTGGCCTAGGACGCTCGTTCGTTCGCTATTGCCCTTCACGGCACAATTCTATAATTTGCTACCAATACTGGAATGATGCTAGTGCCGAACAAGAGTCATTGAGGCCCCCGAACGAGTGCTTTACTAGTTGAGGGACTCGATACGGCCTCGATTTAGCAGAGCATTCTTCCCGACATTGAAGTCTTATCGAACACAGCAGACTAGCTTACAGCAGCCATGTACGTCGGTGATCGCAGGGTCGCAAAAGGCAGGGGCATCAGTGCTTTCCCGTTGTGTGGACGTTACTAAGGATTAATGTGACCCTCCCCCCTTTCTCCAGGCTCTCCTCGTCGTGCTGAATGTTCCTTAGCACTGGGCCAGGGGCATTCTCGATCCCATCCCCTTCAGTTGGCGGCATGAAATCGTGTTCTTGCATCAATCAAAGAAGGTCACAATTATGGCACTCGCATGCACGACTCAGGCCCTTCCTGGTCTCCTTTCAAGTGATCAATATACTACAGTACTAGCTCACAAACAATATAGAAAAATCTCAGCAAACGACACAGCCAGCAGAGCTGCTGTGCTCTTTTTCCACATGTTCCACCAACATGACTGCATCTGGAAACATTTTTCTGCAATGCGGACAGGGGCACATGTCTTCCGCCGCCTGCGGGTCATGCACGCGGCTGTGGGCTATCAGGGCAGCTAGGCTCCCGAATGTGCGGCCGCAGACTGGGCATTCCTCGCGGCCGCTCTCTCCTGCCATGCTGCCGCTACCCAGCTGCAGCACATGGATGAATCAGATACACTGAAGCGAAAGGGCTGGTGAGAGACACTGAGCATGTGGCCATCACCAGAGGTTTGAAATGATTGTCTCTTTCTTAAGAGGAGGTAATACCACTCTTGATGTTGTCATAGGACATGCGTGTAATGGAGGCCATTGACTCAGCTATCTGTATGGCTTGACAATGTGTTGGAGGGCCGAATGCACTGAGCCTTGGCCCAATGCCACAAGCGGGGCTGTAAACTTGTCAATCTACTCAAGAGCTCGTCCTGCTCCCCCACACATGCATTTCTGGACCTGCTGAGGACAGCTCTGCTGTGTGGCTCCACCCCTGCCCCCTGCTCGTGCCTGCGCGGAGGCAGGCCGGCTTGCCTGGGCTGCAGCCTGCGTGGAAGCTCTCGATCGCTGTGCAGTGGCCCCGCCCCTCTGGGGCGGGGGTGCACTCTGGGTGGCGCCGATGCCCAGCAGCCTGCTCAGCAGGGGCTTCGAAGCATCCTTGTGAGGCCCTGCAAATACACAGTTGTCAGCTGCAACTCTCCCATGCCTTGCTTTTCTGCATCCCTCTCTTCCCTAATTCTCCCCAGCCTCACTTGCACCTCTGTAAAGGACGGCGCATTTCCAGACCCTTCCAGCCTGGTCCTTGTTTCCCAAGTGATATAAAATTGTTGTGTGCCTGGAAGGGGAGAGAAGATTGCAAGATATTTTACTATCCGCAACGGAGCCCAGCAAGTTGATCCTGCGAATTTAATGCATGTCCTCAAGGGCCATAGAAAGGCAGGTTCTGGGGGATGGGGGGGAGAAAGGGGAGGAACTGTGCTGACCATTCTTGGGGTTGCGCAGGCAGCTGTGGTCGTCCGGAAAGCGATGAATCATGCAGACCACCGTGTTGCAGTGCTTGCAGGTGTGGGTGTTGACCAGGTTCAGCCTCTCCTTGCAGCCTTTGACGGGGCACTTGGGTTTTTTCATCACCTTGGCATAGTTGGCCGGATCACAGCCCTGCAACAGGGACACCTCCCACATGAGATGCACAAATTTACCTAGCATGTGCAGCTAATCCTTGATTCTCTGCAGGTGTTCTGTTGCGGAGCAGGTAAGGTGGAAGGGGAATAAGGTGGGAATGATGCCCTTTCAAGGGAGAAAAAGCCCACAAAAGTATGTCAACATAGCAGACATCTGCTCAAGTGGGGTATAGACGATACTCAGCGCTCAGCGTGAGGCATGAACGAATAAAAATGTTGGATGTATGGATCAAGTATGTGCATCAGCTTCCAAACTGGAGAGGATGTGCGGCAGAGATCTTGCCTCGGCTGTGTGCCTCTCAAAAACTGCATTGGGGTCTTGCCCCGCTTCAATCCTCAGCAGGCGAGCGCAGAGGGGGCAGATGGCTGTAGTGTTTTTGTCACCCTGTTCCGCAGCTGTGCAGGAGTGCGCGGCTTGTATGCGGTGCTCTAAGCAAAACACCTGAAAAATGGACAGGTTTGTTGTTTGTTTGTTATTTGTTTAGTGAGCAAAACTTTTGGGAGATGAA
Source organism: Chloroidium sp. JM (assembly GCA_004335615.1). Lineage (NCBI taxonomy): Eukaryota > Viridiplantae > Chlorophyta > Trebouxiophyceae > Watanabeales > Watanabeaceae > Chloroidium > Chloroidium sp. JM. Next base: position 783,289 of record QAXI01000458.1, on the reverse strand, counting down.
TAAGCAGGGCAGTGTCAAATGATGTCTACAGCAGATCAGAGTGTTTTGAGAGCACCTCGAAAGGAATTTACCTGCTGACACCCCGAGCACTTGAAGGGAAGGAAGTCTCTTTGCCTGCAGTGAAGGTTGGTGCCGTTGGGAGGAGAAGTGTCCCAATCGTCTACAAGTTGAGCTGATTGATATCCAATGACAAATTGATGCCTTCCATTTACACTGCGTCCGTATAGACAGTAACCGAGCTTCCCAGGAACGGAAACGACCGTCATGGACAAGAAAGAAAGTGTAGAAAGGATTGAAAAAGTAGATCACCTGCAATGCGAAACAGAACAATGGTCTCCGAGACTCATCAAATCAGCGCCTTGCTCTTCCATGCTAGCCTCGACCTGACAAGATATGGCTTTGCTGAATACAAGGGTGCTGTTTGATGTGTTCTTCAATCTGTACAATTCTGTAGCTCACAAGAAGATTGCAAAATAAGTATGGTAACGAAACTCGCCTAGAAATTTCGAAGAGTTTGAAGAAGCTCTGCATGACGTAATACTTAGTAACTTCGCCTTGGGCATGTGCATTGCTTTTGCCAGGAATCCACGGACAGTGTCTTTCCACTATGGAGTACAAATCCACACAGCGCGACTTTCTGAATGAAGCATTTGTTCTGTTCGAAACCAGAGGTCAGAACACACTGGATGAGCCGGTTTTAGACAGGGAATACCCTCAGACTTTCCCCAACCAGCTCGGGCAAGATGTGGCTCTCACAATGGTGCGCTGGAACTCAGCAGTTGCTTTCCAATGTTCATCAAACTGCCACGAAGTGTGTGCATGTGCCCCCTCAGATGGAAGGATATCGCTTATAGCTGAAAGGATATTATTGTCGTCCTGGATTGTCCTTCAGATACACTTGGCTTACAGGGGACGGTCATGCGAGACCCCAAAGGGGTGTGCAGCCTCTATCAGCCAGAGAGTGCGGCCCCCCTGGCAGCGCAGGGGGCAGTGGGCATGCAGACGGGTTTAGGCGCCGAGCGCTCAGAGGGCAGTGCAGTTCACCCCAGGGAGCCTTCCAGCAACAGCGGCAGCGATGTGGAGTGGGAGCCTGATATGCCAGCCCTGAGACACCGCTCCTCCCATGAAGACGGCAAGCTCAGGGTGCGAGAGAGGGGCAAGCCAACGCAGCGAAAGTGGCGGCAGAAGTACAAGGTGGGAATCTCTTCACTTGTGGAAGGTGGGGTCTCAGAAAATTAGGGTGTTAGGCAGCCGCTGACACTTTCTGTGACTGGTGAACGAGGAGAATGTTCTACCTTCCCCCTCCCCTTCATCGCCACTTTGGCATAACAAGGGAAAGAGAGGGGTATGGCGCTGCCCATCAAAAGCTGGGTCTCACAAAAGTCGGGAACCCAACTACAAATGGTGGATTTGTTAAGGGCCGGTCCTCAGAACCCATAAATTGCATTCAAGGACCGACCTTAAGACATGGGATGGACACCGACTGACGTGTCCCAGCACAGAGCCCAGGAACCCCCTCAACAGTCATAATTCCAAAATGCTGAACCTGTCTCGGCCACGGCAGCCACAAAATCTTGGACAGCGGTGTCTGGGAGTGTCAGGATCAAAGAGTTTCTGTGTGGGCAGGAACGGCAAGAGGAGCAGGCCTATCGGATGGCGGAGCTGGAGCGGCAGGTGGCGGCACTGCAGAGGGAGAAGGGGGAGGTGGAGGCTCATGCAGACATTCTGGAGCGGGCACTCATGAAGATGTCCATGGAGAAGGCCAAGGTCCAGGTGAGATGCTCTGTTGACCCCCCCCCCCTCTCCCCCCTTGGGCCCCCTCCTCCCCCCGCCGAGCTGTGGACAAGCTGGGTTCCAGAAGACCTCTGGCCTGCTAGCTGGCCATACGCGGTGGCAAATGGCAAAGTTTCCACCCAAAAACTCCTACTGCCAGGGTTGGGGTTCAAGCTCTGGCCAGTTCAGGGAATGCCTGAGCACTGGAAGTGATTGGCACGAAAGGTCTCAGCAAATGCCGCTATACTGCAGCTATTTGAGGCCGGTGGATGCAGCATCGGCATAGAAGCAACATGTCACATTGCCTTCAAGTATCGGCTGCATTTCGCGAGTTCCTTCAGTGCTTGACCCCATACAATCTAGAGCATCAGGTTTCGCACTGAATTCCCAGCACAAAAGTCCATCTCTCTTGACACTCATCACTCAGACTGGACGTGGTGCAGACCGACGAGACCCCCATTTTCATCCCCTCCCTGGGGTGGACCAGCTTCGACCCGCGCGGCAGCGTGGTGCTGTGCGTGGTGTTCGACGAGCCGCGCAAGCTCACGGCCAGGCAGGCGGCCAGCATCACGCTGCGCGACCACGCCAAGCTGTGGACCCAGTACGTGGTCAAGGCGCGGGAGCTGATCGGCCAGGCGGACCCCTCCTAAGGCCATGACTGCCCCCATCTCGTCAAGCTCAAGGTCGATGGGACGCCTCTGTCCGCTTGGTGCATGTCTGGGGTTTGGATTGCTGCTGATGGAGCTTGATGGCCTTTGACGATTGATTTTATCCGCGGCAATGGGCGATATCCACTGCTGTGCGGACATCCTTTCTTTCGTTCAATGGCGTGCAGAGCTGTGGACACTTCCCACCTCTTGGTCGAGTACTTTACACACCATTCCATCTCAGACTCATCTGCAGTCCTGTCGATCTCATTGTAATCTGGGTCGGGATTGTGAAAGAGTCCATCTTTTCCCGTTGCCTTGAGCCGTGTAACTCACCTTTTCAGCCGACAGCATGGATCATGAGCCCATGCAAGCGTGTGGACTCCAGGCGTTACTCATGGAGCGCCACGGTTTCCTGGCATGGACTGCGGCCAACAATCCCGCCGTCATCCATCGCCTGACCACCTGCAACCTGGAGTGCGACCCCCCCAAGCCCAGGGCAGCCGCAGCCAGCCCCCAGCACTACGCTGACCTGCTGGTGAGGACTCTAGCTGTACCCGCAGAAATGTTTCAGCAACCTCTTTCCCTCGCCACATCAAAACCGCAGCGAATATCTGGAGCGTCTTGCAGTCGCAGTGCTGAAAGCAAGAGCGAGCACTTTATCCACAGGGTTCAGGACTGCTGTAGATCTCCCAAGCAGCCACTCCATCCTCAGATCCCTTGCAATCTTTGCTTTCCATGATCTGGGCAAGCCAATGCTGTTTTCCCTTTGACAACACACCTCCATGGTAGGATCCATTTGTGCAAGGGAAGCTGACAGCTGGTAATCTAAAATCACTTCCCTCCTGCGTGTCTGCCGGCATGTCATATGATCTCACAAGTTGATCCCCATCTTGTCGGAGGTATTGCTGAGAGATCCCTTGCTCATGTGTGGCAGGTCAAATTGGAGCTAACACCTGAACAGAGCGCAGCACTGGTGGAGTCTCGTTCAATTTACTTGTTGAATATCGGATTCCACTCTGCCAAACTGGCGCGCTTGCAGAGCCAAGTCATGGTGCCCTCCTTCACCAGCCCTGTTGACCTCCTTTCTGTGTCTACTGACACAAATCCATCCGTCCGCTTAGCCACTCCAATACTGCATGCTCATGTGGACCTCGGCAGTCTGGGTTCTGGCATCATAATAGCGCTTTATCTTCAGCCTGCCTTTGCTTGAAACAGCCCCTCAATTCCCCTTTTGTTCCATGCTCCCCCGGTGGCACGCCTGGCATCCTGGTCAATTACAGTGATGGGTACTCATCTGAACCCTATCATGTGTGCAAGCCATTGTGATCATGCCAGTAAATTGCAGATGATCAACCATCTCGTTGTCTGATGTCAATTGATTTTCTTGACGATTCACAATACTGCAGGCCCTTGATCCCACGCCCAATGAAAGTCTACGCAAAAGCAGCTACGTCAAATGGGCAGACATGTCCAGGGCACTCCAGGAGGCAGTGGAAGAGATCCATCTTTGTCATGTCAGGCTGCATTTTGACTTGTACCATGGACCCCAGGTAGGCTTGCAATTCATTTGTCGATCACACCAGCATAATATGGCTGGAAAATGCAATCACTGTTGGTTCCTCGAGAATCTGTTGGACTGAAGGATTGAGTTGGATTGAAGGCAAGAGTCTGCTGAGAAGTGCCTGGGTTCTTGCTAAGGGAGCCTTTGACCTTGATTTGCTCACTTTGAGAGGAGGTAACTGGTGGGAAATTTCATACAAGATAGCTTACCACAGAAGCGGCTACAGAGCAGATGCTGATAGAATGGGCGATTTTGCGTACACATTGCCATCCCCTTCAGTATAGTGGAAACGATGCTCAGCAGCCTTTAATCCCGGCATGCCTTTGAGAATTCATATCTGTGGCCCCTGGCCTCTTCCAATTCATAAGTCCAGTGAAAATGCAGGCACTGTCAGCCTACCAGGCCGGCTTGCTACTCATCCTGAGCTTCCCGTACCTTCCAGACACGATCGCTCTGGTGCGGGAACTGGCCAGCAGCCATAACGCTCCCTCCTCCGAGGAACTGCTCACGAAGGGGGCGATGAGATATGCAGAGAAGCAGGGTGCCGCTGACATTCAGGTATTTCTCTGCCCCCTCCATCCCTGGCAAATTCTGACTAGTACAATCGCTGCTCCGTACAGCCTTCATCTTGTAGGCTCTGCCCGCGAGAGAAGCAAAAAGCTGACTGCTCTCTTGGTTGTGGTCGCATATTGGTCTTCAGCTGTTAAGGTAGTGAAATTGCGGACATCAGCTCACTATTTTTGCTGGACAGGTGTCGTGTGAGCCTAGTGTGCCCATTGTGGAGAAGATGGCCGACCTCATCCAGAGAGTGAAGCTTTGGGAAGACTCCGCAGCTGGTGCCACCTGAAGAAGTGTTCTTGACATACAGGAATTACCAGGGCTGGGTTGGTGTATCTTGGCATTTGAAGATGTGTTCATTATTGAGCACAGCTTGGGAGAATACAAATGTGCGCTCAGGGCTGTACAAATTCATTTGGCAACCCAGGATTAACTTCATAAGTTCTGTAGACAATCTATAGCAAGCAGCCAGCTTCAATCTTGACGCTCAAGTGCTGGACACAGCTGGATCATTCTGATATTTGATGATGGTGTCTGCTTTTGAATGGAGATGAATCACCAGCCCAGATAACACCTTTCCCCCTTCAAGCTCAGAAGATAGTGTCGCTCAGAATCTCAATTCCATTCTATCCTCCTCTCCTCACTCATTGAAGCCACTCTCTGCTTCCTGCTGTCATGACTCCGCCTTCTCCTTCCTTATCAACTGCAAGACAAGCGCAGCAAAATGGAAAAGCAGCCGACACCTATGGATGTTGGCAGATGCACTTTGAAGGTGTATACTACATCAAATGACCCCCTATGTGGGAATAATTGCACAATCATTCTCCTTTTCTGTGATGATACAGCTTTGCCTGGCACTCAGGAACCAAGGGGTAAGCAGGGAAGAAGTGGGCTTCGAAACGTCACAGGCAGGGATACCCATTCCTTAGCCTTTCTGAAACTGTGTGGAGTCATATGATGCACTTTGAATTCATGTTCTAGCAAGGGCTGTATGGCTCACATCCTTCAGTGGCGGTGGGTTTTTGGGGGTGGGCTGGTTGAAGTACTCCTTGATTGGTGTGCCAAATGCTGGGAGAGCAACACCTGCGCCACAATTTGCCGGTGTGATCAGCCTGCTCAAAACAAAAACATCCTCTTCACAACGGTGTTATGCCTCTTAATTGAGTCAATTCTGAATCAGATTCATTGATGAAAGTCTCTGACCAAAAGCAAAGCACAGCCACATTTCAAAACAAGGTGAAGTGCTTTGAGCAGGTCTGCGAAACTTACCTATGGCTCCGACTATACAGCTGAACACCACAACGGGCTCTCTATGCACAGCTTCCCTGAACCAAGCTCCGGCGGACATGTCCGGGCAGGAGCTGATAGAGCTCACACCTGCTGCGCAATATTTTCTGGCAGAAAAATCTTATTCAGTACCGTAATAGTACGTGGTGATTGTGATCAGGTGCAATTGACTGCGAGCTTCCTGTGAGAAGCCCGCTATGGAAAATATGCGCTTCGCATGAAGTTTCTAGGGTAAAACTTTCTTAGCGGACCCTGGCGAATGGGGCATCAATGGGATCTGAGAGAGAGTATCAAAATCTTTATGACAGAATTGCCGAATCTCATGGATGTAAATAATACCCCGAGTACTTCTGGAAGGCGAGTGCTGAGCATCCAGTCGCATGTAGTGCATGGGTACGTGGGGAACAAGTGCTGCGTCTTTCCCCTGCAAGTGCTGGGGTTCGAAGTTGATCCCATCTGCTCTGTACAGTTCTCAAACCACACAGGTGAGACAGGCTCTCATATCCCCTGCCATATTGGCTTGGTACCCACCTTGTCCTCAAGAATGCACTGACAGACACTGCTGGCATCAGGATACGAGCATTGGAAAGGGACAGTGACCACCGCTGAGCAGCTCTGGGACCTTATAGAAGGCCTACAGGCAAACGGGCTGCTGTCGTACACCCACCTCGTGACAGGTCTTCCCCCGCCTTCCTGCCCGTGGAGTCCCAAGCACCTAGCACACCTCCATTCCATGGCGCATCTTAGCACACAGATTTGAGGATCCACGAAGCCAAAACCTGTTTTTTTTTGCTCCTCTTATCTTTGGGCGAGGTAAGTAACAAGTCAGAGTGTGATGTCCATTCCAATTCCCGCAGGCTACATCGGGTCGGTGGGCCTTTTGCAGGTCATCAAGCGTGTGGTGTTGGCCCTGCGTGCTGTCAACCCCGGGCTGGTGTACGTCTGCGACCCCGTGCTTGGAGATGACGGCAAATTGTATCTGCCCGCGCAGATGGTGGATCTCTACCGGTACCCAACTCCATCTCACGCATCGACAGCAATTGACATTTGTGGCTGTTACTTCCAGGGCTGTGGCTTACACACCAAGCAACACTTATAGGATGCCTCCACCACCATGGCCGTCAACAGCCATGCAAATCTCAAACGTGGTACTCGGCCACCACCACCATCACACCCTGATATCCGAGCCTCAGTCTGACTCGCTCATCCGTTGTCAACAAGCTCAAGCGGCCCACCGCAGTAAATCGTTTTCCTTGCCCCTGCAGGTCAGACGTCCTGCAGCTGGCCACAGTGTTGACCCCCAACCAGTTCGAGGCGGAACAGCTGACGGGGCGCCCCATCGGCAGCCAGCAGGACGCCCTGCGTGCGTGCCAGGCACTGCTGGAACGAGGACCCAAAACAGTGGTGAGCACCTCTGTCCCAAATCTAAGAGCATTTGGATTTGGAGCCACCCTACTTTCTCTGCACTACATTGTTGAACACAAGCCCGTTTGTCATATCTCTTTGCGCGATTGTACAACTCAGTTGTCATTGTGAACTCTCAAGATGTACAAAGTTGGAAAATCAATTTGATCCTGAATCTGACACCGTTGCGGGAGGAAGCAGACAGTCCCTATGCAGTAGATTTTCACAGATGAGCTGTTCTGTCGCTGCCTTGGATGCAGTAGGTGTTCTGCGCTTGTGTGATACTGCGATCAAGCCGAGAAGTGGCAGAGGCCGCGTGATGAGCTCAAGTATTGAGTCACAGTATCCTCTCCCACCACAGGCCTGTCCTTTGGCATTCTTGCAGGTCAAACCAAGCCCCAAACTCAGTCGGTCTCGACAGATGTGAGGCGTTTCATCGAGGATGGGTGGATGGAAGACCAGTCAATGAGATTTTCTTCCAAGCTCGAAATAGGGACCACAGTCCTGCCTCCCAGGGTACCGCACACCACCCCCTTCCAAGACTTCACGCGCCCAGGCAGGTCGGCGTGTAGGTGCTGACCAGCTTTCGGGCGGAGGATGCACCTGACGCGCTGCTGCTGATAGCTTCCACCAGCGTGCCCCAGCGGGAGGGCAGCTGGCCCAGCCTCAAGCTGTCCATCCCAAGGCTCAAGGCCGCCTTCACAGGAACAGGTGCTCCCCTCACATCCCCATTGCTCTCCGCTGATGTGCATTGAAGCACAACTCTGTTGGCGTGTGTTGCAGATCTCAAGGTCGCAAAAGATATCCGTAGCGCTGTCACAGATATCTGCACAGCTTGACCCTGGGTTCAATTCCCCTTGATTGCACCGAAGTCGGACATCCTAGCTTTTCGCCCTTCTCTGTAGATCTGCTTCTCCTCAAAGGATTCTTCTCCTTTTCATCACATACTCCACGGCGGCAAAGATTTTGTGCAGTGGATTTCGGCGGCTGTTGGATCTGTATGGGGTCCAGTAAGAGAAGGAACCATTCATTCTCGATCTCCCCTCACCTCCCAAATGCACCCATGCAGGGGACTTGCTGAGCGCACTGTTGCTGGCGCGCCTGGATGAGTCGCCTGACGACCTGAAGCAGGCGGTGGAGCTGGCCATAGGGAGCCTGCAAGGCATCGTCCAGAAGACCTACGAAGTCTCTGTCCAACAACTGGGCCCCAACGAGCCCACCCCGCAGGTATGCCGCAGCTCCCATTGTAGTGTACCAGCAGGGGCCCCTGCAAGGGATGGGGGGGAAGGGGGGGTGGTGCACGGGGAAGGACTCTTCGCTTGCTTGTTTGGGGCTCATGGTCAGAACGTTGAGCTGTGGTTTCCAAGAATCTGGATTCTGCGATGATGGTACCAAAGGGAGTCGTTTCTGACATGTGCTGTTCTATTTTAAAAAGATAAGGGGTGCTGCTGATTGTGAAGGTGATGAAGATGAGGGAGCTGCAGCTGATCCCCAATCAGCGCCTTTTGAGAAGCCCAGAAGTGAAGCTCCGGGCGGAAGAACTGCTTGCTTCGTCTGACTGACTGACAATGGCTCTGGGCCATTTGTACATTACCTACGCACTGAGTATTGCCTGTTTGCTTGCTTGACTGTCCATTGGCTGTTCCAGTGACCAGAGACTGCACAGCTTGACCTTTTTGCACATGCATTAGGATTGTGACAACGACTCGTGGTCGCACTAGGGCCTGTATTGAGAGGAGAACAGAGTGTGTGCATATCCACCTAAGGTATGATTGCAGAATTATATCGTAGAGTCAACAGGCTTGGTCACACACCCACGCAGAGCTGCAGAATGTGCTGCATAAGCACCAATATTTGACTGATACTGTATCACCAGCACTGATATACAATCCTCACAATTTCAACCACATAACCATTCTCCAATTTAAAAGTATTATTTGGCAAGACAATATGCTGCCAAAACCTCCTCAGAAGCTGCTGAGTGCATTCAGAGCAATGATTTATGTCATGTCTGGCGATAGACATCCAAAGTTGAACTCAGCTGTCCAGGCTTCAGGCCTGGTGATGGATCGTCACCAGACATCGTACTGCTCTAGAGCAAGCAGCTTCCCCAAACCTGTTCTTCCCTGGAGACAGGATTGCCACGCGATCCTCCTCGAGAACCAGATCAAAATCGTCAGATACATGCATACAACAATCCGCAGGCGCAACATCTGAGCCACAGGGATCGCTGAAGGAGGGCCACATCCCAATATAGATGCCACAGCTCATGGCCAGAGGGCCAGCCCTGACGTCAAGAATCGCTGGATGGATTCCTCGCCAACGTACTTGGCAAGATACTGGATGACAATGACGCAGCCGATGCTGAGGAGAAAGACCGATTTCAGGGCATCCATGAAGAAGTCCAAGTCCTGCAGATAGGCAGCAACATGTGTTGCTGCTGGTTGCCTTCAGCAATCTCTTTGAAATGTCGTATTTTTTTTTGCAGAGTGAAAAGGGGGAAGGGGCCCACCTTCATCCGGTTGATACCACCGCTAAAGTCACCCCACTGGCGCGCATTTGAATAATCCACGAACACAGTGTAGAAGCACCGCCAGACGGCCCTGCTTGCAAAATGCTCCTTTCAGCCCCAGCCGTCCGTGCCCTGCTTGAATCTTGCAAGCAAGCAATGCAAGATGTAGAAAGACCGAGCACTTGCGTAGTATTGTCACTGCCTAATTTTGACGACAGGGCAGAACAGCCTGCCGAAAAATAGGATTGCAGTCTTCAGGTAGGAGCTCACATGATGCCAAGCACACCAGCTGCAGTAGCGAACGGCTCTCCAGGTCCTACACACCCAAGCCAATCTTCCTCAGTGTTCGCCCAGCAGACGTTGGAAGACAGCTCAGCTCGAAGCTGTCCACAGAGGCGAAAACTGGGTCTGGAGGGAACGGCTCCCAGAATCGCTTATTAGCGCTGTCTGTCACCAACAACACAGATTTGATCTGACTCTGCTTTTAGGCGTTTCGTGACCCAGAAGAAGCCCTTTCCCTGAGTCACGACGAGGCAGAACAAGCAAGGAGGAGACCAAGGGAACTCACCTGAGGCCGCCAGTGGGAGAGCCGAGGCAAACAGGTCACCGCCAGAGGGCAGAATTTCCAGCAACTGCCTGTCTTCGGCGGCGGTCAGCAGCACCAGCTGGCAGGCGGCAACCGGCATGCTGATCAGCCAGATTTGGCTCACCTTGGACACCGCTGTCGCCAGATCTGCAGCCATGGTCCGTTTGAGACAACACACCATTTGCGCACGTTTGGCGACCAGCTACCCACCAGCAAACAGATGTCGCGTTGAGCCGCATATTGACTGCAAATGTCAGCATCAGCACCGATCGCATCACTTTCCCCTGAAGTATATGTTCTGGCCTGCAAAGAGGAACTGCTTGGGGGAGGGGAAGGGTGGTGGTGGTGGTGGTGGTGGTGGTGGTGG
>QAXI01000458.1:716334-741619 GCA_004335615.1 Chloroidium sp. JM | reverse complement strand
CCCCCCCACCCGCCCCTGCCCAACCCCAGTCCCTGTCGAGATAATGTTGTCTGTTTTGGTAGGTCAAGGCAGTAAGATGGGGTTGTATACTGGTCAAGCTTCAGGCCAAGCAGGAACAACGGTGAAATTACCTGGTGCAAGGCACAAATTGGAGCATACATTGTGCGGGCACATTATTGTACGAGCCCGACGGGCCAATGAGGAAGGTCTTGGCAGGGAGGGGGGGGGGGGCATAATCCTTGATAGCACTTCCTTGGAAACAAGGCAGGAGAGGGGATGAATACAAATGCCCTTGTCGGACTTTGAGCTGCTTCACCTGACAAGTGAATATCACAGGCTGAACGCAGCTGAGATGCTGGTGGACGTCGAGAAAGGTAAGGCCGGCACAGACACCCAGTGGCTGGCAGAGAGTGGGGTGGTGGACCTCTTCGTCCTGCTGGGACCGTCACCAAAGGAGGTATGCCGACTCAGCATCCACCTTTTCCCCTTGCCCATGGATATGTGGGATCTGCATTGTGAATTTGTTGTGATTGGAGCAGAAAAAGCGAGGCATAGACCGGCGTCATGCAGGGATCAGGTGTTCAACCAAAGCTCTTGCTCAGGTATGAAAGTTTTGCTTTTGATGTATGACAACTTTTCACTTCTATGAGGGACTGGCGAGTGTCTGGCTCATTCTTGACCATACATTGTCCACTGGGCAAAGTCGAGCATAGAAATTTGGAACGTTGAGAAAAGCAATTCAGATGCGAGCCTCAGTGCCAGTGAGCCAATTGCCAGAGTCAAGGACATCTTGCAACCCCCAGCAAAATCCTTCTGCATTAATGCGACCCATCCACACGATTTTGTCCGAGACTCATGAAGGGACTCTGGGATTTGAGGAAGGAAAATTACCACCACAATCTTTTCCTCACAAATTCCAGAGATTCATACAGAAAAGCAGGTTGAGTCAAGAGCCAAGCTCTGCAATCAAGCTTAAAAAGCACACTCGCTGCCGACAGACATATCCATGCAAGGCTGGAAGGTTGGCCTGACACATAGAGACTGGTGGCTGGCAGGTGCTGAAGCAGTACAGCCTGGCCACGGGCACCACCCAGATGCCGCAGTATTTTGCGCTGGGCTACCACCAGTGCCGCTGGAACTACCGGGACGAGGCGGACGTCAAGCAGGTGGACGCGACCATGGACTCGTACGACATCCCGTACGACGTCATCTGGCTGGACATAGAGCACACCGACGGCAAAAGGTATTCCCCCAATACCCCCCCCCCCTTCACCCACCCACACCCTTCCCTCCCACACACATTCACACAATTGGTTACTTGGTTACACGACGCTTTCCCTGTATTGACCGTCAGATACAAGGGACTGGGGGAATGGCCTTCTACGATAAATTTGTGCTTATTTGGAATTCGAGGGAAGAGAAAGGTGAGAGGAGTGGAAGATAATCAGCAAAAACCATGCCTCACATTTCCCATGCAATGACCGGGAAATGATCCAAGATCCTAAGGGGAAGTGGTTGCTGCAACTATCCATTCCCGTGATTCTGTGTTTCGTCCTGCCCTTTCTCCCCAAACTCTGACTCAAGGTTGAGGGGAACCCACTGAGGATGCTTCCAAGGGGTTCCCTCAATTGGGGCTGAATCATGTCCTGTCATTTGGTTTCAAAGAGTGAAAATAATGGCTCAAACCACTTCATCGCAGGTGGTGCTGGCCCGGGTCCTCAGTGTACATCGACATGATGAACCCCAAGGCGGTTCCTTGGTGGGCCACCCAGTTCCAGCTCTCCAAGTACCAGGGCTCCACAACTGACCTCTATGTCTGGAACGACATGAACGAGCCCAGTGTCTTCAACGGCCCTGAGGTTCCCCCCCCCCATCCTTCACTTCCCGTGCATGATTTGGGAGGAAATGTCTTCAAGCCGCCATCACAATCGTCCCTACAAATGACAGCCACCCTCAGCCACAAACTCCAATCTTGCAGACACTGCAGCGTATATGACAAACGACTCCTGGATGTTCGCATCAGAAAATCCTGGGATCACAGATACACAAACATCTCCCTGGCTCGGCTTGTGATTAGCCCCACACGACACCCAACCAATCCACGGGAAGACCATTCATCTGCCCTGGCTCCTGAACACTGGAACGACTCCAGTAAACAGTGAATGTCCGTTCTTTGCGCACTACATGATACCTCCTTTGAAAGCTCCAGGCGAGGATTCTCCTCCCCACTGCTGATACACTGGGATGGAGCTATCAGCCTTGGTGCCGCTGTGCAGATCTCGATGCCGAGGGACGCCCTGCACCACGGTGGCGTGGAGCACCGCGACCTGCACAATCTGCACGGTCTGCTGTTCCACCGCGCCACCGCGCTGGGCCTGGTGGAGCGGGGGGCAGGGCTCTCCCCACAGGGGGACCGGCCCTTCGTGCTGACGCGCTCGTTCTACGCCGGCAGCCAGCGGTGGGGGCCGATGTGGACAGGCGACAACGCCGCCACCTGGGAGGCGCTACGGGTGGGCATCATACTCCTGGAGACTGCTTTCATTCGCATTTCAATGTTTTATGCTTTCAAGCAGAAATGCCCATTCACAGACGTGGCTGCTGCGGGGAATGTTGCCGACACGGATTGCATGAAATTTGCTTGAATGCACCAAAGCTTTAGGCTTCTGTGGCGTGCCTCTTCAGAGTTGAGTAATTCTTTATGCATTTTTCTGATCCTGACTCGACCGGCGTTCATGCAGTCAGTGGGATACATAGCTGGTGTCGCTATGCATCCCAGAAACATTGGAATCCTGGAGCCATCCCGAATGAGCCCACAGCAGTCTCACAGCCCCACGGCACTGGCAGGCAGAGTGGTAGATGTAGCTTGACAACTTGCCAAGCGCACTTGCAGCTGATGGGATGAGTGCCTTTGCTGACTTGCAGGTTTCGGTGCCCATGATTCTGGCGTCGGGAGTGGCGGGCTACCCCTGGGCCGGGGCGGATGTGGGTGGCTTCTTCGGCAACCCTGACGCCGAGCTGTACACGCGCTGGTACCAGCTAGGGGCGTACTACCCCTTTTTCCGAGGCCACGCCCACCTGGATGCCGCCCGACGGGAGCCCTGGGTCTACGGAGAGCCCACAACTTCCCGCGTCAAGTAAACCCCCCCCCCCCCTTATTTTGCCAGGGGATTTTCATGTTTGTGGCAGACCTCCTTACCGAGCCAATGATCACTCCCCAATCCTCTGCCAGGTTTGGATGTCTTCAGGCGCCTTTGGTCCTTAAGCAGAGGCACCTCCAGCTCTGGATTGTTTCAGTTTCCCTTTAGCCAACAGAAACAAAGTAACAGCAGGGAAGCGTGTAGGTATAGCTTGCTGTGGGTGTCCTGTGTGTGTGAGTGAGGTGATGGTGGGCTGCAGGGAGGCGATTCAGAAGCGATACACGCTGCTGCCCTACATCTACACCACCTTCCAGCAGTCCCACGAGGACGGCTCCCCCATCATGCGGCCCCTTTGGTGAGCCATATCCTTCCCCATTCTTCCATTCTTGAGTCAATGTCCCCCATGACAAGAACGCCGCACTCTGCCATCAATCGCAGCTGGGTGATGCTATAGATGCTGTGCCAGATCTGCACTGGTTCATGATGGTGACACGATAATAAGTAAATTTATTGCAACCTTCACCAATAAGCATAATGACTAAATTTCAGTCTGAAGTCTGGTTGGTGGGCTCGAATCCCCCTAAGGTTGCATTGTCAAAATATCAGGAGATTCTTCCCCTGTTGCAGACATGGAGGCCGTTACTTCTCAACAATGCATGACTGCCGTTTGCCTTTCCTGAGTGCCTGCCAATCTTTCTTGTCAATGACAATGTCAAAAAACTTGTTCTGGCTCCTCAGCACTTCACAAGTATCAGGCTCTGCTCACACCATGCTTCAGCTTGGCATATCAGCTTGGACCCTGTTCTCCCCCTTCCACGAAAGCCTTGTGCAGACTACACCCTGGGCAGCTCTCTTCGAACTTCCCATCGCCCTTGGTACCAGAAAGTCGATGGTCTGACACATCTGCGTTGCAGGTACGAGTTCCCGACGCAGGAGGAGCTCTTTGATGTCGACGACTCCTTCATGTTGGGCTCAGCCCTCCTGCTGGCCCCCGTCACCATCCAGGGCCAGGCCTCACGCAACGTGACCCTGCCGGCCGACAGCCTGTGGTACAGCGCGGCCACGGGTGAGCTGGAGTCTGCGGGCAGCAGGTCATTGACGCGGAAGGAGGTGGCGGTGGGCTTGGATGATGTGCCGGCCTACCTGCGGGCTGGTTCTATAGTCCCCACCCGGCAGCGCAATCGGCGGAGCACTGCTGCGGCTGCTGTGGTGCAGCCCCACTCCCCCCCCCCCGCGCGCCGCACACCTGCACCACCCCTTACTCTTCTCACCCACCTGATTTTTGCGTTTAGAGGCCTGCTGTTCTATCAAATGACCAGGTTTTGAGATTGGCAGCAAGCAGCCGTCAATAATAGGGCTCTACCTCGCTCCTGCCGGGCCTGTTGTCGTTTACTCGTCACCAAGATTCAGCAGCTTGAGACAAGCAGCAAAGGACTTGTCTGTGTACAAGGACTGCACGGCCAAATTTGAATTGGTCAGGAATGAGAATACAGGCTGATATTGCTTGACTGTGTCACATGCAGGATCCCTTCACGCTGATAGTGGCACTGGACCAGCAAGGCTCAGCGGTTGGCAGCCTGTACCTGGACGATGGCCGCAGCTATGCCTATGAGAAGGGCAGCTTCAGCAAGTCTGACATCTCGTTCCAGAAAGGGGTCCTCTCCAATAAGGTGACCTTCCCAATCCTCAAAAATTGTACCTTGACTTTAATAGAAATAGCAACTATAAAGTAGAAATAGGCGACAGGCACACTGCTTGGTGATCTTGCAGAGGTGATTTGTAAGCACTCTTGCTCTTTGATGTGCTCAAAACTTGACAGACCAGGAGAGGAGTCCATGACAGCTAAAGCATTTAAGAATACCAGACACACATTTGATGCATGGACCAAACTGTTTTTGTAAGCACATGAATATCATATTGACAGCTGTGCCAGAACTATGAGGGACTGTTGCTAACCTTGGGGCCTAAGTAGGGCAGTGCCTCAAGTAAATGATCCCTTGCAGGTGGTTGCCAGCGGGTTTGGGAAGGACTTGACGATCGAGAGGCTGGTGATTTTAGGTCTAGGTAAGCCAGGGTCTGCATGGAGGGCCAAGGACGTGGCGGCAAAGCAGAGTTTGGAAACGAGTTGGGGTCCATTGTACCTGAAGCCCGGGCTGCCTACTACTGCCCTCCACGTCAGGGTACCAAAGTTGTCGGCAGTGGAAGACTGGAGCATAGAGCTCGAGCAATAAATCTTGCCGCGAGCGGTTGGTCTGATTTAAAACACTGTTTATGAGTGATGAGCAACTTCTCAACAATGAGATCAAGGGTGCCTCATGATGTTGCTGTCGAGAGAAATCGTTGCTCAAGTGAGTGTGTGTTATGACCTCCAAGGGGCATGCGATGTCCTTCTGGCATAGAATTTGATAAATTCTTGCCCCGAATAGAGAGGAGAACAGCATCAGTTGGAGGTTGCGGGAAGGAAAGTGATTGACAACTCAATCAGTATTGCCTGTCACTTCCAGCAATTCAAATTTCAAGTATCACCTTCAAACTATTCAACTTTCAGCTGTGACCACTGCCGATTCCATAAATAATCTGGCTGTATCGGCATCAAGACAGACAACCCAGAAGCTGCAGATAGACGTGTGGGGCACTGAGATAGGGCAATCAGCAACCACCATCACAAAGCCCGTTCACCCCATACCCCCTCTCTTCTTACCATCTGGCCTTTTCTCCTTCCCTAGTTCTTTCGCCTGACCTTCTCTTCCTCAATCAAAGCCAACAGCAGGTTCTATGATGTCGTCCACCTTCAGGATCATCTTACAGACCTGGGTGGCCAGGAATAGCTGCTGCTTCTTGCTGCTGAGGGACTCGAACACATTCTGCTCCTTCATGTCGTTTGTGCCGAGGTCCTTACAGTCAATGCCCAGGTGCGCGTTGTTTTCCTTCAGCTGCCTCGACTTGACCTGCATACACATACAATTCTCCACTGAGCCCTAACACAAGCTTTCATTCCTTCTGAAATTCACCTTCATATCTCGCAAATGAAATTGAAACTGCTTTCCGATCGAGAACACGATGAGATCATCCGTTTAAACCTCCGAATGGATCCCTCATCCCGCCATTCTCCCCGTCTTTTGCTCCATCACACTTATGGGTGCTCACGCTCTGCAGAATTTGAACATTTGGCAGCCCTTCTATCCCCCGTTCGGTCCTCCTGATGCGGTCAAGCCTGCACATCAAGCTGTGGCAGACTTGACCATATTAAGCTAATATTCAGTAGAAAGCAAAGGGAGAGAGAGGGGGGGAAAGGGGACACCTCAGTTAGGCTTTCGATGGGTGGCAGGCCGCTGTTCTCCGCCAGGGCCAGGGGAATGCTCTCCAGGGCGTCCGCGAACCCCTGCATGGAGTACTGGTCCACCCCCGCCACACGCTCTGCCTCCGCCTCAATGGCCAAGCTGCACGCGATCTCTGCGGCACCCCCTCCATACACTATGCTGCTGTCCCTCACCTGGAGAAACACGAGCGATCAAGAGACCGACTCCTTGCTGTGGTGAGACCACTGGTAATCCAGCGATCAGGGTCTGAGCCTGCTTAGTCAATGCCGAAGTCCTCTGGTCACTTGAAACTCTGGACTCCACAGCTTTTGAGGAGGCAGAGACAAAATTTCTGTGGACCAACTCCACCTCTGCTAATGCATGGCATCTCTTTGGAGGCACATGACAACATATGTGCTTCATCTTGGACTTTGCATGTCTACTGTGAAATTGCTCTTGGCCTCTGAAACTTGTTGGTCAATCCCACTCATCTGCCGAGCATCAAATCACCTTTCATGCTGCAAAAAGGCTTGGCGTGCTGATTCCAATGAGCAACAGTGAGGGCTTGGGATGGAGGCAAAGGCTGACCAGGTTCCTGGCCACGCACAGGGCGTCGTGCAGGCTGCGCTTGGTCTCGTCCAGGATCATCTTGTTGCCGCCACGCACAAAGATGGTGACGGCGCTGCTGTTGGGGCAGCCCTCGATGACCAGCATGTGGTCCTTGGTGGTGCCAAAGGATATCTCCCTCACCTGCACACCACTGCCTTTGGTGCTCACCCTTTTACGCAAATCTATTCCAGGGGCACAGTGGTCAAGCTTCATCACAGAAAGCGGCTCTGCGACACCTCAAGGCACCGGCTTTTGGAGATATGACCATTGCAGTGTACTGAAGTGTATCTACATCACAGTTTTGCCTGTGATTGTTTTCAAGACTAGCCCCATCATTGTTCTCCTCCCCCAGGATTCTATCTTCGGTTGTGCATACTAAAAACTTCATACGAGTGCTCAAGGAGGCAGCAATGAATCCATTGTATGTACAATCAGTATTCTTGACCCAGACGTCGCAAGGAAGGGCACGTGCGCACAGCTGACAGCAGCAAGCAGAACCAGACACCCGAGAAAGCCCTTCAGCCTCAGAAGGGCAGGAAGATCAGCAGATACGACGAGGGAGGAGGAGGTGTAATGGGGTGGGGTGTCACCGTGCCGGCACGTCCCAGCTTCTCGGGGGTGAGCTCGGAGAACCTGGGCACGATGCGGGCGCCGGTGGCCATGGCTAGCAGCTCGATCTCGACGCCCCCCACCCAGCGCACCGCCGGCAGGTCGTTCACCAGCAGCAGGTGGTTGGCCTCGTCGTCGAAACCCCACTGGCAGATGATCAGGGTGGCCCCGGAATCCTGCAGGCGCGGCGCTGGTTTAAGCAATCGGAGCGTTCACATTCGAGTAGAGTTTGTTTTGGAATCATGTCGTGTGATAGGTGGTTTGGAGTAGGTTTGCCGGGTTGAGATTGTTTCGCACCTAAACAATTCTTCTCAGTGTGGCATTGACAAAGTGAGCCAGAGAACGAGCGTTTAGGGTCCTCCAGGGTACCACACTCCTCCACCAGAAGGAGGACTTGTTCGGCCTTGCGGGACACACAATCTCGTTCTGCCTGAAGATCAAGTAATCTGGGAGCAAACTTATACATCTCTGCCAGAGCTATGTTGACTTTTGTATTGAATGTCCTGCATTGGAGCTGTGGCGCTGCGAGTCCCTGCCACATCATCCGTGCTGGGGTGCAGCATCGCAAGAACTCCTGTTGCAGTTGTCCAGGAGGGCTTGGCATTGTCGTGTCTCAATTCAATTGGATCTTGATCACCCATCCGCATGCAGAATAGGCGGGACTGGCGAAGGGGGGAGAAGTAACCTTGCACTGCTTGACCATGTCCAGGAAGTACTGCTTCTCGGTGGCGCGCAGGGTCTCGAACTTCTCAACTGTGTCGATGTCCACCTTGTGCTTGGTCTTGGGCTTGGGGGGCTCGAAGGGGCAGGTCAGGATGGCGATTTTGGCGTCCTTTAGCAGCTTGGGCATCTGGGGGTGGCTCATGTCCTTGTCGATCACGATGCCGTTAACCAGGGTGGCATCCTCCAGCTTGCCCCCAACCTTGCCGTCCACCTGCGCGCCGCATTTGTCTGTTCTGTTTGTGTGAGGGGCAAGGGGATGGGGATGGTACATGGTGACAGTTCTGCCCTCCTATGTGTTGTCACTGCTTCCCCCCCACCCTCCCCTTTTGGACCCAACTGAGGGCTTTTGAATCAGGTCAGTGCTTCCTGCCTCTGCAGATGCTCATCGACGAAATTAATGACATATAATGGAGGCGGCACCATCACCCTCTTCACCAGTAGCCCAGACTGCTGCTGTAGTGTAAAGATAGGGAAATGTGGTGTGCAGAAATCGAAGGTTGAAAGACCTTGATGAGGTCTAGGTTGACATCGCGCCTCTCCAGGTCCGCAATGGCCAGCACAGCGTTCACGCACATCTCGGCCATCTCACGCTTGCACCTCCCCACACTGCAAGGACAGACGACGCTCTGTGGCTATGTAGAAGCTCCCTGGCTCGAAGAACAATGCATACCCCCTCCCGATAACTTCATGATCCTTTCCTTGCTTGCGTTCCAGTGCATGTCTGATGACATCATCTGGAAGGTCCTTCATGGCGCCCCGGCAAGATCAAGTATTTGCTCCTTTTCTATACATAGCTGCTGATGATGTTAGCAGGCATTCATATCCTGGCAAAAGCAGGCTTCACATTATTCATGGTAGTTCCTACAATGGGTGTATCCTGCCCCAACTCCCTCCTCTGTGGAAAGTATTCATCCTGCTTGCTCCAAAATCTGCTCTGGTAGAACAGTGTACATCCAAGAGCCCCCAAGATTGCCCGGGGCCCTGATTCCCCATCCCCAACCTCCAGAGGGTGCTCCACTAGGGGACTGGTACCATGTCACTCATTCTCTCCGATCAGTTCTCAGG
This sequence comes from Chloroidium sp. JM, assembly GCA_004335615.1. NCBI lineage: Eukaryota > Viridiplantae > Chlorophyta > Trebouxiophyceae > Watanabeales > Watanabeaceae > Chloroidium > Chloroidium sp. JM. The sequence goes on along the minus strand of QAXI01000458.1, from coordinate 732,177 downwards.
CTGTCAACAGGGTGAAGCATGGGAGGGGCCTCACATCTTGGAGGACAGTGTAGTCATGCATGTCTGCACCAGGGGCTCCGTGTTGGTGCGGCTGAACTCGAAGCTGTGGGCGATGCTGTCCAGCTTCTTGGTGGCCACCTTGCAGGCCAGCTCGTACCCCTCCGCCACCCGCAGGGGGTGGATGCCCCTGTCCAGCAGCCCCTGCATTGTAGCAGCGCTTGTCATGTCTCTGCGTGCATTGTATATTTACCGAGCCTTCCTTTTCTTTCCACCCTTCTTGCTGGACCACTGATCTTTGACTTCCTTGGACGATTTTTTGCACGTCATATCCTGGATTACGCGTTTCTTTTGGGATCTGCCCTGTCCATCCCACTCTCTTCCTCTCGATTCTATCCACAATTTGTGCCCCAAAAGGTGGGATGAAATCTCCATGCATGGTGGTAGTGGTCCTCATGCGTGCCAGTCAGGCAGAAGGAAGAGGCATGCATGGGAGAATCCAAGAAGGGAATAGAGGCCCACCTCGGCTTGTTCCAGCAGCGCGCCTGCCAGCACCACCACCCCGGTGGTGCCGTCCCCTATCTCGTGGTCCTGCGACTTGGACAGCTCCACCAGCAGCTTGCCTATCTGGTTCTCCACCTCCATTTGTTCCAGAATGGTGGCGCCGTCGTTTGCTGCAGCCAGCATGATATCAGGGCCAACAAGGGCATTATTTGAAAAGGAATGTTCTCCATGCAGTTGGCCAGATGCAGATGCCCTGTTTGCAAAAGGTCTGAGCAGGAGGAGCACATTTTGTGAAGCATGTTAACTTTGGGGGAACTGATTCGCCGCCAAGCAGTGAGAAAAGCAGGAGCGGCTCACTGATGCAGACATCCCCATCTGGTCCTTGCAGGAGCTTGTCCATGCCATTTGGCCCCAGTGACGACCGCAGGATCCTGGCTATCGCCTTGGCTGCCTTGATGTGGGCTCTCTGTGCATCTAGTCCCCTGATCCGCTGCTTCTTCTCTTGCTCCTATACACAGGTTGCAATTGTAATTCAAACTGCTCAGAATTATCAGGATTCCGATAGAGAAAGCTCAGAGCCTTTGGTGCAATGGACTCATGACTGTAAAAAGGAAAGCGTAGATAGCTCACCCTGAGGATAATGAACGGCCTCCCGAACTCATCGAACGCTAACGACATCTCTCTTTACCGCTGCTCACCGTCCTGGTGCTCGATCATCTACAGATCAACAATGCCTTGCTTGCAATCAACAAGTTGAGTAGAGATCTCAATGAGCCTGTTCTCCTACAAGATTCTCAGCAGGTCCAATCTGCAATGCAGTCACTCACAACGAGCCTTCTGACTGTTCTAGATCCGCGCTCCCCAAAACAGTTACATGGAGAGCGCCAACCTGTACCACAGTGCTGTGTTCCAAAGTTCTATCGCTTGCAGGTGCAGAATTTGGGCGATACTATACGCATGGGCACCTTCCGTCTTGTGCGCTGAGCAGTTTTGGCGCAATTGCTTTGATTGCAAGTCCTCTGTCCCGACTTTGCCCGGCATGCACGCCATTGTTTTTCAAATACTTTGTTGACAGCTGATCATGCCCGGTGAAACGTATGATGATGCATTGAATGCCCTGGGAACTCTGATATCCAAGCAGAAAAGGACCAATGGGCTCAAATGGGAGGAAGCTTTTGCTGCCATGCACATCTTTCTTGAGGTTTGCTCACGCTCGCATGCCTGGTGCCTTGTGCCCAGCTCAAATGGATCACCACATCAGACCACAACGATATCTTCCTGTCATGATACATACATATCTGTCCGCAGAGGCTGAGGCTGACTGACGCCTTGAAGAATTTGAAAGTGATCCATGTGGCGGGAACAAAGGGGAAGGTATGGCTTTGCCCCTCTCGCCTGCTGCACTCTTACTTAATGAACAACCCTACGTCCAACAAAAAAGCAGTAGTTTCAGCCGCAGTGCCTAATCTACTTGAAGCCGTGACGCCATTGTGCCATACACAATGAATGTGGCGGTACGTTTGGAAGCCCCAAGACCTTGCCAGACAAGCAAAAGTCTGCGGATCAAAGGCACTCTCTGCTCATCAGCGATTGATGATGACAGGGGTCCACATGCTGTATGGTGGAGTCGATACTGCGGGCCTCTAATTACAAGACGGGCCTGTTCACCTCCCCACACCTGTGCGACGTGAGGGAACGCATACGGATAGACGGGTGAGGATCACTTCTGTCTGGATGACCACTCAGGCTTGCGTACTAGCCCCTTGACTAGGAGGATGTCGCAAGGAGGACAAACACATGTAGTAATGCAGGAATGGTGGCCGCCTCTGCAAATGTGCTTTGGGATAGGAAGGACCAATTCATTCAGGAACGAATCACTTGTCCCCTGGTTTGGACATGTAAGGAAGCACTGTCGAAGTGTAGTGCCTCCATATCTACAATTTCGGGCATACAAAGCTCAGAGATATGTATTTTAACAGGCGGCCGGTTCGGCAGGATGTGTTCCTGAAGCATTTCTGGGACTGCTACAACACATTCCAACAAACCTCCTCTGAGGAGGCTGGCATGCCCGCCTACTTCCGCTTCCTCACCCTGCTAGGTGAGCGATTCACACCCTCCTCCCCTCCACACCATAACAATCTCCGTCCCATGTGCTATAGCACAGCGTTGGCAATTCCAGGCCACTCTGGCTGCACTGCTTACTTCTGTAGTATACCTTGAGGGCTTGTGCTTACAAAAGACATCCTCCAGGGACACAGCCTGCGGTCCATGCATGTCCTGCAGCAAGTAGGATCAATAATTGGGAAATCTTGCAGGGCTGAAGGTGTTCATCGAGGAGGGGGTGGATGTGGTGATCCTGGAGGTGGGGCTAGGGGGTCGACTGGATGCGACCAACATCGTGCCGCACCCTGTCGTCTGTGGGGTTTCATCGCTGGGGTACGACCACATGGAGCTCCTGGGTCATACCCTCAGAGTGAGGAACCCATGCCGCCCCACTCTTTCTTCCAAAGTGTTTGGATTGGGGTTTCATCATCCCTTCCCTCGTGATACTGTCAAGCTTCACCTGGAAAATGCTATCCAACTATCTGCATACACCCACCCTTCAAGTTAATCATACATCTGGTAAGTTGAGGGACGAAGGAAAAGTGGGAAGGTCTTCTTTCGCCCAGATGGCAAAAGTCCAAGTCAAGAGCTCGACATACCTGATGGTAATGTTGCAAGAGAGATGATGGAGAGACGGGAATGGGGTGGACAGGAACAGTTGATATGGCCTGCTTGTAGTATGCTGCTTTCCTTGGGTCTCCTCAATTGCTGCCGCCTGCAGGAGATAGCCACAGAGAAGGCTGGTATCTTCAAGCCTGGCTCACCTGCTGTCACTGTACCCCAAGATCCAGAGGCCCAGCAGGCCCTGCAGGTCTCCCCGTCCCCTTATTCATCACCCTCCCTCCAATGCAAATCCTGTACCTCACCGTCCTGATTGCGCTGCCTCGTTTTCCGCCAAACCATTCAAATTCTATGGGGTTGAGATAGAAAGCTGTGTCTGGCAATCTGAGCTGCAATGACAAAAGCGCTCTTGACCTCATTTGAGGAGCTTGAATCCCAAGCAGCCTTTTCCTGTGGGATTGCACAGAGCAAATTCTCTGATATTCCAGTCAATTTGTCACTTTGAGCAACCCTCAATTACGTACTGTACCTATAGGTTCCTGATTCATGCACCAGGTTCATGATACATACAGGCCTGGGATATGACGATTTGTCCTCACCTCACATCCCAAACAGCTCAATACCCTGCAGGTCAGGGCAGATGCTGTGGGGGTGAAACTGGCGACCGTCCCGCCTCTTGATACGTATTACAGCTCGACCCCTCAAAAGCCAAAGCTAGGCCTGGCTGGAAGGTAAGAGCCGTCCATCACTGCCTCTCTTGCTCCTCGTCTTCAATGCATCCTTGACCCTATCTTCCACTATTCATTTGTCATGCAGCACAGAGAATATGTTTAATGTCCCACTGGCTGCATAGAGCTTGACAGAGGAATCAGGGGCGCATGTCAGCCGCGAACCGGGGAATTTGCCACTGGGGAGTGGGCACAGAGAGAGGATGCAACGCAAGAGACGTTGCAAAGGGGCATGAGTTTGAGGGTGTCATGGGATTCTTGACCTGGTCATGAGCAAATCTGCTCAACAAGAAGGCAATTGAAGGCATGATGATCAATCAAGGGGATCTGATCTGCACTTCACCCTGGTACTCAGAAATTGTGGTGTTTCCTTCTGATCGCTCAGCACATCCAAATGGAGTTGCGGCACTACTTGAGACATCCTCTCCCAGCATTTGCGTGGGAGAAAGGGGAACCCAGAAAAGATTGATCCCTTTACCCCTGCACAGCCACCAGGAGGTCAACGCTGCGCTAGCCGTGGCGCTGTGCTCGGCTTTCGAGGCGAAGGAAGCCTCCACAGCGGCGGCAGAACGGTCGTCGCAGATGGAAAAAGGGGTTCTGCCGGAATCATATGCCAAGGGACTGCAGAGCGCGTCGTGGCCAGGACGCTGCCAGGTTGGCAGACCCTTCCTCCACCTAGCTAGGCCTCATTTTACCCCTGGTAAAATGAGGGAGAGTGCATACCAAGAGGTGCTGCGGCACTGGCATCTGCAATGCCAGCAACCTAGTCCCCATCCCACCTGCTCTCATTCCTAAGCATTTTATGCAACAATGAGGAGCTGTGAACAGTCTACCCACCACCCCTTGGTGCAGGTGGTGCATGAGAACCAGCCTCACAAGGATGGCAGCCCCCCGCAGCTCTCCTTCTACCTGGATGGTGCCCACACGCGCGAGAGCATGGCCGCCTGCGGGGACTGGTTTGCAGACACGCTGGCCGCAGAAAGGAGCTCTGAAGCTGCCTCTGCTAGCACAACAAGCAGCAATCTATGTAAGCAATCATCATTGCCCTGCATTTGCTATCTCTCATGTATATGTTCCCTTTATCATTGGATCATCACCTGGAGGAGCTGCCATCGCATGGATACATACCTGCCATCATCACTTATTTACAACCTGACAGGCAGGAATGCCCCTGTGGCCTCTGGTGGTGGTGGGACTGTGTGAGGCAAACATTTGCAACTGCAGGGAGTACGAGCAAGGAGAATGTGCCAGCAAACATCCAGCATGAAGCTGTTGGGAATAGCAACGGCACGCAGAAGTGCTCCACCCAGAACATTATGATATTCAATTGCATGGAGGTATGTCAGCTGATTCTGGTCGTGCATTGCAAGGATCACAATGAAAATCCACTCGGCCCGGAAATAGTCCTCTACATATGCATATCCAATCACCCCAAACACCTAGAAAATCCAGAATTCTCTTCGATCCTCCTGAGAAATCTGGGGATACTGATGAAAAAGCTTGCAAGGATCTGCAGGCAGAATTGCATACATCCAGCAGGAGAGTAAACCTCCCCCCCCCCCCTCAGTTCTCTACAGGGTCTGGAACAACAGAGATTTCCTGTCCAAGGAAGCCCTGAGATGAGAAAATTGTGAGACAAGACGGCACCTTCCCTGCAGGAAAGGGAACCGGAGGCGCTGTTGAGGTCGCTGCTGCACTCGTTGGGCAGGAAAGGGGAGGACATCCACCACGCCCTGTTCGTGCCCCCCGACTCAAAGTACTCCGACCCAGCCAAGAGGGCCTCCCTGGACCAGATTGACCTGCGCTGGCAGTCCACCCTGCGCACCAAATGGGCAGAGCTGCTCAACACCAGCAAAGCCAACCATAATCAGGCATTGCAACTCCCCCTCCCCTTTTTGCCTTCCTTGCCTCTCTTTGGAGTACCTGCAACTGCTCCTTGCCAGGACAGATGCTGTTACGATGGAGTTTCTGGCGCTGAAAAAGAGCACAGCTCTGCTGCGTGTATTGAGTGTTTCAAGTAGCAAAGGAACAGAGCCTTCACCCTGGGGTAAGGTTGCAATGAGGTCGAGATTATTGGAGGGCGTCGGTGGTTGTGACGCCAGTGATGTAAATAGCAGTTGCTGTGCCTCATCTTCGACACACACAAGTTCTAGAAAGCAAATTCTGAAGGCAAAAACTGTGTGGTTTCTGAGCATGAAATGAGATGCTCCATGAGTGAATCCAGGTCAATCCCTGACGACAGCATAAAGCACAACACAACGACTTTTTGGCTGTCTCACACCTGATCTGTGTTTTCGCCACCCTGCAGGCTCATCCCCTTTGCAAACTGTGCACAGCAATGACACAACCTCTCTGTGGCACGGCTCATCAAGCATGCACTCTGTGGGACCATTAAATATCCTGGGGGGACCCCTCCACTGCCATCTCAAATCCTGTCGATGAGCAGAAGTGGATAGATGGGCAAGCTTCATCTGCCTTTGTTGCCGCACAGCTTGCAGACAAGTCAACTGACTACTGAGGCAATACGCAGGCGATCTGCCTGCCAAAGCTGCCCCAAGTGACCAAGCTTGCGGAGCAGGACAGCAGAAAGGGGGCGGTCCTGCCCAGCCTGAGGACCACGCTTTCATGGCTTCGCAGCTGTCGGCAGCACCACCAGGGGGTCCGCTTCCGGGTAAGAATCCTTCTGATTTGAAGCATCACACGTAAAAATCTTTGGCAGGGGTGAGATGGATGCAGATCCCATATTGCGAGGCTGGACGAGAAAAGGGGGGGGGGGGACTTGGATATGAAAAGTGAATGCTGTGTTGCGATTGGCTTGTAATGAAGGCGATATTAGAATTTGCCAAAGGATGGTTTGTGTCTGTTGGGGAGATGGGATGGGATGGGAGGGGATGCCATGGTCAATGCTCATGACATGTTGTTCGTAGGTCCTGGTGACTGGGTCGCTCTACCTGGTGGGGGACATGCTGCAACACCTTGGACAAGACATCTAGTGGTCCTACATTTGAAATAATGAGAATGTGTCCTTAAATGCTGACCTAGGCCATCCATGCCCCAAAGTTTAGTTCAATACAGTACTGTATAGCAATATTGTATGATGGACAATCACAGGTAGACTTGAAATTTGAAGTGACCTGACAATAGACGAAATTGAGAGTGTTCGTTCGGGGAGAAGACTAGTATGCGAGCGTGTATGAGAATGTACTGATCGAGCTAGCAAGTTGGTGGAATTTCGTTCATTCTGAATTGTACTGGTGCCATGGCAAGCGCATTCGCGTCAAGCTCGGGTGTCGCCTGTGACTTTCAAGAGAAGACGCTGCTGTTGGTGAGTGAGCGATATGTGGAGCACAACAAGGAACTGAACTCACCGAACACAATCCGAATTCTGTTCTGCCCATGCATGCCGTGCCACTGTGGAAGACAAAATCAGTATCAACGGTACTATAATTAACCATTGCGTACACATAGACATTTACAAGCAGATAGAGCTGATTTGTCACTTGTTCTCTAGCCTGCAGCATCAGTAGGCAACATTGGACAACTGGCGGTAGGCCATGCCCCTACCTATACCGCTACAGACAGCTATGCACACCCCTTCGAATTGCTTTCATCTGACTGAAGCTGCAATCTCTGAGCCAATGCTGATCCCTGCCCTGCAAGTTGACAATGGTGCGATCCTTGCAGGTGGACCTTCTAGTGAACACCTGGAAATTGCCCCTTCTAGGTCACCTACTGGGTGAGCTGCGGTTATCCCGTAGAAGGATGAGATATCCTCTGATAGGCCTATCTCGAAGCATTCACTGGTCCTGTCATTGCAGATCCCAATCTGCTTCCCTGCTTTGGCAGCAGTGCATATGAGGAGGGCGGCAGCCCCACTACAGAACTGCAGGTATTTTGGTACCCTGTGTTCTGTAAGCAACATCATCTGCCAGCAGTGCAATGCAACCATGAAGCTCATAGGGAGCTATTCTGTTCAGTGGGAGCGCATACCATTGGCAATTTCCATTGAGCATGGCACCCACAGTGGGAGGAGTGAAGTCTGTTTACTTTGAACGTGCAGTTGTTTGGCGAGGGTGATTTGATCATCCTCCAGCAACGCTCCCCGACCCCTCTTGGAAGGGAAGAGGCCTTTGCACAGAGCCTGACGTCCTGGATACAGGCTGTGAAATTCAAACAGGTTGGTAGGATGGCACTAACCCGAGAAGCAAGACCAGCTATGGCTACCGAGATTGCCCAATCCAATCAACACCCTTTTTGTCTGGCAAAAGGCGAATGCATATTACAATTAGTAGCACTGTGTATTCTCCAACACCCCGATGTCCTCATCTGTCCTGATCACCTTCTCTTTGCTTGAATTGAATTGGGACCTCCCTGTTAGAGGATTCCTCATCTTGAGAGGGAGTAGGAAGAGGCGGAAGACATGGAATTGTTCCACCAGAACAGGCGCAACATGGCTTGCACACAGTGCAGGACTAATTTGTCAGAAGGCCGTGTGTCGGCGGATGTCCACAATGTCTTTCCTTTTGCAGATTCTCTTGCTGGGCAGTATAGATGCAGAATTGCGGAGGGACGCTCAATTGGAGGGCTCACAGCTGCGGTTCCTGTCGGAGAGCTCACAGCTTGCGCATGCATTGAGCCAGCTTGGACTACAGGAGTTGGAGGTGCATGTTCTTGCCTTTTTGTGGTCATGATTGAAGAATGTGTCGCAGCAGATTTCAAACTATCTTATGTGGCAGCTTTGACGCGGAACCAAAAAGAACATGTATGTGCACCGTGCATGATGATATAGCAAAGGCATTTTATGTACTGAGCAAATATGGCTCCCCTCTCAGCTGTTCTCCCGAGATGGCTACACACTCACCATTGGCATGAAGGCAAATCTCACTTTCAGCGATGCACAGATTGCACATCGATGGAATTGTCCTACGTATTGGTTGCATGTCATTCAAGGATTTGCCTCTGCCTGCAGGAGCAGGCAGGAGGGCGCGGCGATGCGTGGGAGGGTATGCTCCTCCCGCCCTGGACTGTGTGGAGGAATCTGCTGAATCGCAAGATCCCATCCGCACTGCTGGTGGCTTACTCCAGTGATGGTGGGGGCAACACTGCGGAGGCGGCTGTGATGGCCTCGGCAGTGCAGGGATTGCTGGAGAGTGTTATGGGGTCTTCCAAGATCAGGACTGCCAGTGAATGGAAGGCGCCAGTCTCGTGGTCAAACTTGTTCGGGGCTCTACATTTCGAGGAGATCTACTGATGTGTCTCTGATTGTTCAAATGGAAACCTACGAGTGGTGACAATGCAAATGTCTCTAAGAATGACGCATACGTTAACATCTATCAACAATTGGGTTCACCTCGTTCTACCAGCAGTTCTTCTGTTCACCTCTGTTGTGTCGCTGCTGAAGGTTGCTCTTGCTTGCACTGCTCAGCAAACTGGAAACACGAACAAGCTACAACCAGTCTGGAGCCACATTGTGAAAATTTGGGACTGGGTCCAAAAAGTAACAAAAACAAATATAATGTTTTGGTACAGCCAACTGATTTGCAGTCCACTGATGCAACGCAGCATTCTCTTGCCAATCAGCAGGCTTCACAGTCTCGCGTCCTGTCCCCCCTCACTTCCGCATATGGGAGAACAGAGGGAGGGCCGGAGATGTGCTGTTTGCCCCCTTTCCCCCCTCCCCTGACAACTGATTAGCTCCCATGCTGAAAGAAATTTATCCACACATCGAGATCATTTCGGCTCAAGTCGAATCCCCTTGGCTAAAATAGAACTAATGATTAGTGTTGGACTGGACCCGGAGCCTCAATTGCAGAGGTCCTTCACTCGAACAGGGGCGGCTTTGCGAGGTAGGCGCAGCAGAAGCTCTGCCTGTCCGCCAGGATTAGGGAATTGCCGTCCGAGGCCAGCTGCGCGGACATGACCTTGAAGTCGGGGACAGGCACACGCACGCAGGAGGCACCCTCGGGGGTCCACAGGTAGAGCTTGGGCCCCCCGGTGGTGACCACCAGCTTGGTGCGGGTGGCGTCCCACTGGCAGCTGCGCACCGGGGTCGCCTGCAGGGCGCCATCAGATGAGCCTGTATTGCCTCCAGAGTGCATACTGGATATATCGCTCAAGATGATTGGCACCGCAAAGTAGGGTAAAAAGGGGGAAGGGGAGGCATGCGATTCTACTAGTTCCTCTGCATGATTGTCTCTTCGCATGTTCCGGGTAAGCAATAAAGTTGCTGCTTGGGAGGACTTTTGGATGCAGAGCATGAGTCTTCTGGTGTTTAGTCTGCTGATGCTGGCTATGGCCATAACGTAGACCTTAGATAGCTCAATGTAAGATCAGAGGGCAGCCTGCCACCACAGGTCAGGGTGTGACTCTGACCTGTACGAGGATGGAGGACAGGCTGAGCGTGCGAGTGCTCCAGATGAAGACGACGTTGGGCATGCTCTCATTCCTGGAGGAGAAGTATTCCCCATTTGCGCTCCACAGCACTTGGACTGCACCCACAGATGTAGGATTAGAGCTTACATCCCACCCCCTGGCAAATCGTACTCCCACGTCTGCTGGGAGCCAAGCGCCTTTTCAGCTTGCACCTCTGTATCGTAATGTCCCTTCTTCACTTGCAACAGCTCCCAATTGGCCATATTCGACCTGAGGGGGAGGAGCTCCTCTACAACTTCTTAAATATTCCATGCGGCAGTTCAGGTCTTAGAAAAGCTGAGCTGCAAAACCCTGCCCTGACCCTGAACCTCTCCTCCCCAGGCCATAACAAGCCCAAGACGGGTGGGCTGAAGTGGAGGAGATTTCTTGGCAAGCCCATTCACCTGATCTTCATCCGCTCTGCCTTCAAAAATCCAAATGGACATCACTGCATACCCTGTCCCGCTCTTCTCAGCACACGAGCATACACCGTGTGGCCTCCAGATGTTGTACAGTTCAGAAAGGCGATGAGGTAATGGTGAGGGTCATCTGGGCAGCAGTAGCTCACGGATGCCCATCCTGGGGTTGGGTTTGTCCAGCGGGGGCTTGACGGCATTCAGCTTGAACGGCAGGTCCATCACCACGTAGCGGCCCCGTGAGCCGCCTAGCTGCTCCGGCTGCTCGCCCGCCTCCTCCCGCTCGTTGTAGGCCACGACACTCTGGTCCTCCACGATGGGCCCGTGCTGCAGGCTGGCCAGCGGCCGCCAGTTCCGCTTGGTCAGCACACGCACCTCCTGCATATTGAGCATGAGGTGATGCTTGGGGACAGCCAGAGCGGTGATGGCTGGGGGAACTGAGAGGAGCAACTCCTGGTGGTCAGCGCTCTGCTCCTCGTCTAGGAAAATTTGACTCCAAAATCTGTGGCAGCTTCATGATTTAGGCCAACAAGGAGCAAGGAAAGCGGGTCTTGGGGGTGAAAGCAGGCTTCAGAGGCTGAAGTAAAAATACTCGTTGAAACCTTGCAAGAAAGAAACACGACTTAAGCTGTGCCGACATGACGCAATTCAAACGTTACACATCCAAACTCCACTACCACAGGGGGAGTGGCGGGAACGAGGGGTAGGCCATGGAAGAGAAGCTCGAAAGCGGGCATACCACTCAGACGTACAGTGTAATTTGCATGATATTGCCTTTGGTTCAACACAGAGGCAGTGCATGCCGCTTGCAAGCGACCTTTTTTATCAATGAATTATCTTCACTACTTTGAATGTCTCTAAGAGGTCTACAATCTTGGACGCGATGAAACATCGGCGGAGGGGGGGGGAGGGGGCATTGCTGCTGGTAGCCAGCACTCCTGCCAGGACTTCCACTCCCTGGCCTCGTGATCTTCTTTGCCCAAAGCAAGGGTACAAGGGGATTGGGGCGGCACGTAAGGGAGCTGAGCAACCTGATCGTAGCTGCCGATGGCCAGCATGTCCCCGCCGGGGCTCCACGCCACGCTGCGGATGCCCAGCGCGTCCTGGTAGGCGCTGTAGGCCGACAGGCAGTGCCCCTTGCTGCTGTACACCAGCAGCTTGTAGGCCAGGGGCGTGTCCCACACCGCGAAGCAGCCGCCGTCGGGGGACCACGCGAGGTCCGCCAGGTCCTGCGTGGTGGTGGCGATGCGCATGCGCAGCTGCCAGCCCCCCGCGTCCACCAGGCAGATGAACTCCTTGGAGTCGACCCGCTGCAAGCAATTTACCTTCATGGACACTCCTATCTACTTGAAACTTCTACTCTACCTGGTCTGCACCTCTGCCGTGGCAAGTCCAGCACACCAGACATTAGAACAGTGGATGTTGATTCTTTGTTGGGAGCAGCAGTGTCAACATCCACCAACCGCCGGCTGCATATCATGAATTGCGCAGGGCATGGGGCAAGAAAGGACTAAGGGGAAAGATAAGGGGGATGGGATGGGGGGGGGGGGGGTACTTTCCCAAAGAGACTCACCTCGGCGTACGCAAGGGTCTGGCCGTCTGGGGAGAAGGCCAGGGCCTTGTCGGGGAATTTGGGCCCACGCAGCGCCGTCACGGTGCCTTCCAGCAGGTCATAGGCGCTGATGCGGATCTGGAAGTCCGCCACCACCAGCACGCTCTTGCAGTCGGGGGCCCACAGGCAGTGCCGCGCCCCAGCCGCCCCCTCCCCCACCTTGCAGCTCCTGGACCAAAATTTAAAGCCCTCCTTTTGGCGCGCACGTTGTGCTGTACGAGATCTCTGGCCAGCAGTCACCAGCTGTCATATACAACATTTGAAAGAGAAGGCGGACTCTTTGACCACAAGCAAGAGAGCCTGTTGAGGTAGAAACAAAATCGGAAGGTGTCTCCGAGGAGAGGGAGGTCGAGTCAGAAACATGGAAAGGATGCAGATTGTGCATTCCATGGTCATCAATAGACCAGGCTTGATCAGCTTCTCCTTGCTGGCATGAGACGCTCCAGCCTGATACGCGGAATCAGGAGGTAGTCGTTGCCTCTGTTCCTATGGCAAAGGAAAGATAAAAAGGGAGTCATAGGGAGGGAGGGGAGGGGGGGAGGGATATCACCATTCTGGGTCATCCAGGGAGAAGACCTGGGCCCTGTTGTTGAGGCTGCAGAGCACGAGTCTGGAGTTCGGAGCCCACTCTATCTTGCGGACCTTGTCCAGGCAGGAGACGATCCGAGACATCTGCAAGCAGATATCTCGACTTGCCCCTTTCCTCTGACAATCCATGAGGAGATCATGTTCTCCAACTAATCATGACTCCAGGGTGCCAGCCAAGCAACTATCGAAGCAATAACATCGCAGGTGATTGAGGCAGTAGCGATGTCCTTCTTGATCACCACGTGCCAATAGCTTCCATTACTGCCTGCCACAATTACAAGGCCAGGTGCATCCCTGCTGCCAGCTCCCCTCCAAGCGACATATTTGGCCCATGTCTCAATTTGGCATCCGAAACACTGCTGTTGAGTGTGCTCAAGCAGCAGTGGAGGCTATGGAATGTACTTGGAGGGTCTCCACATCCCGGATGATGATGCGCTGCTCTTGCACGCACGCCACATAGCGGCCATCAGGGGAGTACGTTGGGGGAGATCCCGTGAAGCTGAAAGCCTCACTGCAGGAGGCCATTCGTACTTCAGCAGTGCAGAGACAGCGGGCTACATGTTGCACTCCACTTGCATTTCAAGCTTGTATTTGTGTCAGTCTATTTTGGAGTTTGCTAGTGGAAAAGTGTGTGTACCTGAAGTCCATGGTGATTTGGTCCTGTGAAAATCTCTATGTGCAGTTCTCGCACGGTAGATTGGTGCTGCCCATACCGGAAGACAGTACTGTTCTCTGCTGCGCAGCTTCTTCTTGGCTATCTGGGCCTAGCAAGTTGACTGGCACCCGATGAACGAAACAATGTCAGCAACTTATCGAGAAGAAATCAGAGAGCTGATGCTTCTCCTGGCCCAGTTTGTGATCGCTTTCGAAATGCTTTGAGCCAGCCTGGCAGTGTTAGGGCACAGGGCTCAGGCAATCAAGCGCCCCACTGTCGACAATATAATTCGCATTATATTGTCATCAGAACGCCGACCATCACCTATCCATTGCTGCATCGCTTTACTAGGGTGCAGATTGCAGTGAAGTATACCGGCATACAGACGCGGTTGAATAGCTGTAGCAGATTCTCATTATCTTCAAAAAACAACCCTAAACCACTGAACTGAGGTCCAAGGTTGTGAAGTCTGCCACACCACCTTCCCTGACCCTGCCCAGATGGCAGCTAGCCCCCTTGCCAGGGATGTGAGGTCAGCACGGCTCTCCAGAGGCGTACACAGGCAAAGCAGGGAGCTCATCAATGGATTGCAGCCCCCCAAGAGTGGCGTTCGGTCATCAAAACGCTATCAACGAGGGTTCCTGGAGCAGAGCTGGCAGGCTGAACGCCGGACGTCAACAGTCGCAGTACAGGTAGATTTTTTGTCAAGAAGACTCAGCTTTATCCATTCTCCACACCTGGTTACCCTCTCTGCACACCCGGAGTGACATCTTAAGGAGATGGGAAGCTAGTGGGCGGGAGTAGGCTGCTGTGTTCCATTGACACTGTGTACTTTTCACGTGATCTGTGATCTATGCTCCATTACACAGTCTTGCATGTGCTCCTGGCTCTCACAAAGTGACAAGGTCAACACACTTTATAGTCTTGGCACTCAGAGCAAGGAGAGCGGGGAGGTCCTGGCGTCGGCAGAGAGCCTGGAGCTGCCTGGGCAGCCAGGTGGGCGGATATCCATCTTCTACAACACAACCTGGGAAACTGCAGCATTACACGGCAGCGTCAATGGGGGGGAGTGGCAAGACTACCAATTTCGGCCGGTGCGCCCCTCAGCCTCCAAAAACCATTCACAACCATTTCCCTCTTTCTGTTGGCCCCAGAATTGCCTTCACAGCCTTAAGCATCACGGAGTGAACAGTTCAGCTGAATTGTAGATGTTGACTGAGCAAATGAGACAGACCTGCATGTTCTGGATTACTTCCCAGAGGGCCTTGCATATCATGAAGCAGATTTTGTAGATCTATCGCCACAAGGGCGGGGTTAAGGCTTTCAGGATCGGAGTCCTTCCCAAGACTTAGTGCAGAAAGTCACCTTGAAACGGAGGTACCTGACCAGTCGTGTCCACTGTGCAGCTGAGTGCGGCAGGCGGGAACCTGAAGGTCGTGCATGTCAACACGAATGGCCACACACCCTCCAACGGAGCTCCCCTGCTGGAATTTGTGGTGCACAATGGGGCTGGCCAGTACGACAAAGCTGACCATGGTAGATTTGAATCTTGCCCATACAAGCAGTGCCATGAACTTGTCGATTATGTCCCCATTCCACTGCCATGCAAGACTTTCGGGCCGGAATTCTCAAGTGCAGTCAGGAGAGGCAGCAGGCGTATTTGGTTTGCAATGTGTCAGCAAGTGCCAGAGAGAAGAATTTGGCGCGGCACCCAAGGCAAAGTGCAATTCTGATCAAATTTCCATCCAAAACGGCACAATCTGCAAACCCAGGGTATTTGCAAACATCAAGTTTTCATCATGAAAGCAGGCGAGGGGTTTCCCGTAATGAGAAGAGGAGAGGACCTGCAGCTGCGTCTGTGATCAATTCAAGGTCCATCCCTCTGCGGAAAAAAGTATGCCTTGTGTTGAGGTCTTCAATCACCAGCACAAGTACTTGAGCTGAAAGGCTAGAGGTGTAATGCAGACGAGAACTACCGGGCGGAGCGCCAGGGGGGTTACCGTCTGGAGGGTGGCCGGATCTACCCCATCAGGGACGAGCCCTTCATGCTGGTGTCGGACCTGGACGACACGATGTTTGGGGACGATGGCGCCTCGCTGGAGTTCAAGCAATTCTGGGAACGCGACGCCCGACTACGGGGCTCCTGCCTGGTGAAGTCTTCCCCTTTCTAGTGTTCAATTTGAGACCGCCTCTACCTACTGGGACTTTAGCTAATCCGTACCTACACAGGGGCTAGGAGATGGGGGAGGAGGAGGGAGGGGAGGGGGG
>QAXI01000458.1:700031-715041 GCA_004335615.1 Chloroidium sp. JM | reverse complement strand
CCCCCCCCCCCCTATTGATGCGTGTAGAGATGTCTCATATTGCTCACCTGTTCCACCCTCAGAGCCCCCTTTTGCTTCCCCATCCAGCTGGCAATCTCTTGACGACACGCAGAGATTTGCGCTGCCGACAAATACTCTGGCGTGCAGAGCTTCCAGGGGTGGGAGCTGGACGAAGAATTTGCCTCCAAGCTGGACGAAGGCTGGAATTTGGAGAAGGTCAGCTTCTCCAACCTGCCTACCCTTCTGAAAACTTTATCCCCCCTTCCCCCCCTCCCCTCCCCTCCCCTTTGACACATCTCTTCCTCTTGTTTTGCTGCACAATGGATGAACAAACCTGCAGGGGCCAGATGGGCAGGGCTAGCTTGCTGACCATTCAGCACAGGCATCCAGCGAGGAGTGCAGACTGGCAAAGAGGAAGTTTAAGAGAAGGTGAAAGTTGTACAGGTGCGGGATGCCGCCTACAAGGCGCTGACGGTTGCAGGCAAGGAGCGCATGCACTTTAGGCCCCCTGATGAGCAGAACGAGCACAAGGTCACCTGCGGCGTGCATGCCAGTGTGATCGACAAGGTAGCCTGTCAACACAGCCACCAGTCCTTAAAAAAAAATTGGCCATGGAGGAGTGATTTGAATATGGAAAGAGAGCGGGAGGGAAGCGCGCCGGGTCAAAAATTGCAGGAGGAGGGGGAAAAGGGATTTCTTACGACCCTGGTCAGGTAGGAAGTGGTCCAGGTGGGAGTTGTGATTGAATGGGGACTTGGGTTTGGAATTTTGTGGTTGCTCAGGAAGGAAATTGGAATCAGGGCTTGCTCGCAGATGATTCGAGGCTTCCTTGACAGGTTATGTGCAATCCTTTTGTATGTGCTGACAGAAAAAGAGGAGACAACACTGCTGTCCAATCTGCTGCTTTCAGCATATCTGAGCGTCTCGAGACCCTGTTCCAGAACCGATGAATCAAAGTGTGTGCAGATCAAGGAGATAATCTCCCTCACTCTGAAGAGGGACAGGGTCTCAGCACAGCTCATCACCAGCGGGCGTGGGGACTGGCGATTCCTCGACATTGTGTCCAAAAGGGCAGGGAAGCTGAACGCGCTGCAGTGAGTTGCCATTGCCCATCCCCTGAAACACACGCTGAGTTTTGAAAATGTAGACCCTTTTCACACACCAATTTCGCCATTGGAGTGTTGCTGGGAGGAGAGGAAACTAAAGGCACTGGATCGATGCAAAAAGCACTTACCAGGTGAAAGAGGTGTTAGAAGTGTGAGGAAACCTGTCTGCTGCAGATATGTGAGGAAGAAAAACGGATTCACCCACAGCCAGACGATCGCTTGCGGCGACTCTGGCAACGACAAAGACATGCTGTCCGGGCAGAACCGAGCCATATGCGTGGGCAATGCGGAGGAGGAGCTCAAGCAGTGGCTGCAGTCTGAAAAGAGGGAGCAGGCGGGGGTGGGGAAGCTGTACGTGGCAACGTCTGATAGGGCCAGGGGCATCCTGGAGGGTGTGAAGCATTTCGGCTTCTGATGACTGTGCACTTTGCGGGTCATGTGGTTTGCTTATTCAGCACTGAAGCAATATTTGTCGATGCTCGTTTTTATTATACTACATTTGACCTCACTGTCGAGTTTCTGCTGGTTTGTGCACCGTCTTTGGTTTGGTGAGGTTTTGTGAGATTCGTTTGTTGATCTGGATATGTGCGCCAGAGGCAGCCACCTCGCTGAGCAATACAGCTCACGAGCACAAACAGTTGTTCCTAGCTGATTCTTGCCGCTCAGGTCATAGACTAAGGTGGTGGCCGCACAACTTATAGTTGGGTGGCCCAACAGGTGGCCTAGCATTGCAGTGAGCCCCAGAGATGTGAGCGTAGGATATAGAAACCCAACTTCTCGTCTACTTGCTGAATCGTTGCCCCCTCTTAAAATCTGTTCAGGTCAGAAGAGCATTTGTCTATGAGTCTAATCCTCTGCCAATCAGAACACAGCCTTTCTCATACTGTGTATGCCCTTCTTTGGTGTCATAATTCTTTCCAGACATCTCCCTTCGCCCTCCCTGTCCAAAAATAGCTTTTGCAATGCTATTGCACATATTCAAGTGCCCATGCTGAACCCTTCCTCGCCCAGCGAACAATTGTGCTTGGACGGTGTTGCAGAGACAAGCCATGATACAGTGCATGCCCATAGAAGAACACCATCAGTAATACTTCCGTTCTGCCTGACACAACAGGTCACCATCACCAGATGCATCAAGTGTTTGCTGGAAGGCGCTGCAAGGGCTTTGGCCTTTGCACCATAGTGATCCGCGCCATGCCCGACGCCAGGGTCTTCCTTGGGGGGTGTGTGTGTGTGACTGTGTGTGTGTGTTGCCCAGTTTGACCAGCTGCTCAGACAGCTTCTGCGTTCAATATGACTGAAGGGGAAACCCCCCCTCTAGCTATCTTTGGCGCAGTCCTCGCCCGACAACATCTTCGAGATCGGCTCGCTGACTTGTCTCTCAGCCTCCTTTCTAACTCGATCGAAACCCTTAAGGCGAGGCTTATCTTGTGGAGGTGCATTCTTCAGAAGTCCAGGTCAGGATTGCCCTCCTTCTTCCGCGCTGTCGTGCTAAAAGCAGTACTGTCTGTGCAACGGCATGCTCTACATCTCGTATGAAGCACTCCTCTCCTCCTTTTATATATATCCTTGGGATAGCGCGGATTTTAAGTGCCAATGTGGCGAGCCTCGTCAGCAGGTCCTACAATCATTGTTGCCCGCCACCATGCCAGTAGAAAATATCCATTAGTGGTCAATTGAGGGCTTCAGGAAGGCCGCGATTGACGTTTTGGATGGGGGTTAGTAAGTCGAAAGATACGCAAGATTTTTTACCACACTCTCAAATTGACTGCAATTTTACTGCGCAGGAGCGATCACTGGCTGACCAAGAGACATGGGCGGGTTCACTGCTGAGACGCGGGGCGCGGCCTCCCAGTACAACTATGCCAAGAGCACCACCTTTGCAGCAGTCTTCTGCTGCATTGTCGCGTCCTTCGGCGGCCTCCTGTTCGGATACGACATCGGTGAGCTCCATCACCTGCTGCCTGTGGTTGACGACAGCTCTGGGCATTTGATGAGCGTGGATTTGGCAACCATACAGCATAAAAACCTGCGAGTGAAAATGCCCAGCATTGACACCAGCAGCACGTTGTCATCGGAGAGTGTGCTGCCCAGGTGTTGCCGGAGGAGTCACCTCAATGGAGTACTTCCAATCCAAGTGAGGCTCTGCCCAACCTTCCCTTCCTTCCTGCACAGCCGTCGTCCAATCGCTTGGTCTGCATGCATGACGCCTCTCAATTCTTAATCAATGAGCTGAATCGATGAGCTGTCCTGACCATGCCATGCTTGCCAATCTAAGTGAATCTGACATTAGAGATAGCCCATAGCCCATGACGCTGCCTACTTGATTATGAGATGTTTTGTCAATGTTATTCTCCATACTGCAGATTCTTCCCTGACGTCTGGGAGGCTGAGTATGGCCCCAACAAGGTCGTGACCAACTCCCCCTACTGCAAATTTGACTCCCAGACGCTGCAGCTCTTCCAGTCCTCCCTCTACATCGCCGGTGAGCAGAAACCCTCTTTGCATTAAGCTCGACCCCATCGTTTTGTTCACCCTCCCTTTCTTGCCAAACACTGTTGGCCCGCACAGTGAGGGCGCATCCCATCCTTTTGCCAATATAAAGTATGAGGTTGACAGACGGCCATGTCCTCGCGCAGGCTTCTTCGCCTCCCTGCTGGCCAGCTACATCGCCAAGCTCAAGGGACGCAAGATCTGCATGATCATCTCCGGAGTGTGCTACCTGATCGGCGCCGGTCTCACCACTGGAGCCGTCCCCCGCCAGTCCGGCCTCTCCATGCTCATCATCGGCCGCATCATGCTGGGTGTGGGAGTCGGCTTTGCCAACTCCGTGAGTCCTTCTCTGCTCTGTTGCTTTGGAAAGCATTGCAAAATTTGATTGCCAAACTCCCTGGACCTCCTTTTCATGTGCACTTGTCATGCTGATCACAGCACACAAAGGCCTATCTGCCACCACCAGCTGAATGCTGCGGTCATGCACAGATGCTGCTGGACTTGCATCATATGCTCTCCTCACAAGCAATACCACCTCCCCCTTCCTCCCTGAAATTGCCCAAGATACTGACCCCCTTCCCCTGCCTCTGCAGTCCGTCACCATCTACTCCTCGGAGATGAGCCCCCCCCAGTACCGGGGCATGCTCAACCTGCTGTTCCAGTGGTGCACCACCATCGGCATCATCATCGCCCAGCTCATCAACTACGGCACCGTCGAGCTGTTCGAGTACGGCTGGAGGATCTCGCTGGCCATCGCCGCCGTGCCCGCCCTCATGATCCTGTTCGGCGGCATCTTCCTGCCCGAGAGCCCGTCCTCCCTCATCTCCCGCAACTACCACGAGGAGGGCCGCAAGGTGAAGCTCCTTCCTCTTTCTGCCAAAATACTCCTTATGGCTGCCTGATATTGTTTGGAGACGATGTTTACAAAGCCAGGTGACCACCAACGTCGACCATCTTGACCTTGTTCACCTCATCTTTCTCTGAAACCCTATCTTGCCACAGGTGCTGCAGCAGATCCGCGGCCAGGAGGACGTTGAGCTGGAGTTCCAGGACATCGTGATGCAGACGCGCGAGGCCAACGCCATCAAGCACCCCCTGGCGGCCCTGTTCAAGCCTTGCTACAGGCCCCAGCTGGTCATCTCCACCTTCATCGCCATCACCCAGCAGCTCACAGGTACTACCTTTAAATCCTCTGCCTTTTTCCCTCTTACGACACCTGCTCATGCCTGCACATACTAATGAGAGATCGGCGATGTCACAATGGCTACCGAGCCACCCAGATATCTTGCACTGAAGCAGCCCTCGCTGTGCAGGAATCAACGCGATCATGTTCTACGCGCCCCAAGTCTTCTCCACCTTCGGGTCTGGACGCAAGGCTGCACTGCTCAACACCGTCATCATCGGAGCAGGTCAGCTCTTGGACCCTTCTTTTTTCCGAACAGAACACAGGCCTAGGTATGAGCAGTTTGCGCATCCTGACTTGCCATGCAGCACACATGATGGGAGTGCCAGAGACCTAGAAATTGAAATTCTAATATTTTAAATTTTCATCTGCCGACTCATGACCAACATTATAATTTCCGAACTTGCATGAATGCTGGAGAACAATTGGAATTGCCCACACTGATACCCCCATTGCCTGTCCCTGCAGTGAACGTGGTCGCCACCCTCGTTGCCATCCTGGGAGTCGACCGCGTCGGCCGCCGGTTCCTGTTCATCGCCTCCGGCATCTGCATGGTCGCCTGCGAGGTCATTGTGGGCGCTTGCCTGGGCTACTACTTCAAGCATAACAACGGCACCCTCCCTGACAGCGTGTCCAACGGAGTCCTGGCGACCATCTGCTTCTACGTGGCCAACTTTGCCTGGAGTTGGGGTGAGCTGCCTTCTTCTTGAAAGTGTTGTTTGCAGCAGGAAAGGGGGGGAGGGTTTGAAGCATGTAATTGCACCTAAGGCTTTAGGATCATAGTAACGGGAAGCAGAGCATGGCCCCTGATGCATGTTAAGAAGCAGAGCACTCATCGTGATCCCGCATGCAGGACCCCTGGGCTGGCTGGTGCCCGCTGAGATCCAGCCTGCCGAGATCCGCACGGCCGGCATGTCCCTTGCCACCTCCATGAACATGCTGTTCACTTTCGTCATCGGCCAGTGCTTCCTCACCATGCTCTGCTCCATGCAATACGGGTGAGCGCTTCCTTTCCTGAAAATTTCTGCTCTGCACGACAAACCCCACGGCCAAAAAACGCCTTGACTGACATTGATGTTTGGATAGTCTTGTTTGTTTTCCAAATGTGAGGCTTGCAAACAGAATATTTGGCAATGAGGACAGGGGGAGCAGCTGTGATGGTGGATCAAGAATGAACTTGTCTCATCCTTCTGTTCCTGCCTGCAGAGTGTTTCTCTTCTTCGCTGGCTGCTGCACCGTCGGCACCCTGTTCATCTACTTCCTGCTGCCCGAGTGCAAGGGCCTGCATGTGGAGGAGGTGTACGAAGTCTTCCAGAAGCACTGGGTGAGTGCCTCACCTCCCAGCCAGATTGGGCAATCCCAGATTGGGCAATCCCAGAAGAAGTTGAAAGCAAGCAGCAAGACAAGCGCCTAAATAGTCTACAACTGTAGCCATGTCGTAGTCAAAGCACGTAGCTGTCTGTCAGCCTCAGATATGTAATGAAACGCTTTATCACACAGAAAGTAAGGGCCAGCTTTTGACATACCCATGCTCTGCAGTTCTGGAAGCGCTACCCTGCCCCCCACCGCCCTGACAGCCTGGAGGAGATCAAGGACGTCCCTGTCAAGACCGTCGATTGATCTGCCACCAATTTTGCACAAACACTGGGGGGAAGGCAGCGCACCTCACCCCTCTTACCAAGAATCGCATTCTTGATTTTCTGGTCCAGCATCTTCCTTTTTTCGGCCACTACCGTTTTGATGCACAATTTTGATGGAACACCCTTTTGGAGCACCCTTTTAGAGATTTGTGCGGCCATGGGGTTCCAGGGACAGGCTCTGCTGATGATGTTGCCACGTGTGAAGCGGTGGCCTGGGTTTGAAGCAATGTTCAGCCAAACACACACCAAGACACGTGATTGTAGATTGATTTACTGGGCTCCATGATGCCAGAACCTGTGTCAGGCTCTGTCTGAGAGTCATTGGAACTATGAACGGTTGTTTTGTTGAGTGCATGAGCTCTTCTGAGATCAATGTGTAGAGAGCGTTGAATTTGGCACTCGAGCAATGGATGCCAAATTCAACACCTTGCTTTCAGTGCCTGTACCATCACCTAGTGTAGCCATGACGGTCTGAACGATTTGAGCTAGAGCAAGCAAGCCACTGGCTGGCCTTGCTTGAGACTGGTGTAATATTATGCAATTATTATTCTATCTCCTTCTGATCCAGGCATCTCTCCTCCCTCTAGCACCTCCTGAGCATAGCAAGGTTTGCCTTGGAGCTCTGGCAAAAGAGCCCTACGGCCTGAGGAATTTTCTCCCACATACAGTCCTTTGCAAAAGTTCAGGACCACACATTATGGGCCACCATTCAAAAGTACTGAAGCAACTGAGATGCCAATTCGTCAGGATGCTTTGTACTCCTCCCAGATGAGCTGGTTTTGAAGAAAGGAAGAGGCACAGGCTGTGCTTGCTGATAACCTAATCCTATGCTCTGCTCATAGTTTGAATGTCAGCAAGCGAAGCGTAGCGCAGCTTAGGCATGCCTTTGCCTGCAGCCCAAGCCCAAGCACAAGCATCCAGACTCTCTCCCATATATGCCCATATGGTTGCCTATCCCCGAAGCACAGCGGTTTCAGAGGCGCTGCCACACACTTCTGTGCACCAATTTTGCCTGTGCACCCCCTGCTGCACCAAAATCCCATGCTTTTGGAGGCCTTGGGCAGCTCATCAACGCCTTGACTCTGCGTCTCTCAAATTTACTGGAGAAAGCTTTCTCCGTGGGCTCACCCTTGACACGATCTCTATTGAATTTGGTCCACCTTGGGTGGAGATCAGAATTTCGTCGCTGCCCAAGCCTGGAAACCCCTCCTTGTTGGCACTGCACCGGGGATACTTGATGAGCTCGCAATTATGGCAGAGGCTATTTCCCATCTAAGTTGAGACATGCAAGGAAAGCTGAAGTTGTCGACTTGCCAACCTTGGACGATCAAAGTCTGAGATCAAGTACTTGCGAAGATACGCTGGCTCTGCTGTAAGAGGCCAAAAAGTGGTCCTAAACTTCTGCAAAGGACTATAACACTGCAAATTCCCATCGCAGTCTTGCAGTTAAATTGCTTTTGAATGGTGCTTAGAGGTTCGCAATTTTGAACTTGAACGTTAAGCGGATGATACTGTCCGACCAAAATTAAGAAGTTTCTTCACTCGTGTGCCTCCCTTTCCAAGCTTACTTTCAATTGCTTTCCATCGATTGCAAATTTCTTGCAAATGGGACGCGAAGACATGTTTTGCGAACAATTCTAGTGGCATTCGGCATGCAACTTACGAGTAGACTGCAGAAAGTTCATCACCGGCTTCTCTACAATGAGTGTACAAAACAGATTGCCAAGCCTAAGTTCTCTGTAAGTAGTGCCTTTGTGCCGGAAATATCTCTGTACTATTTCTGTACATGTGGAACCGAGTCTTCGTGAGCAATCGTATATGAAGCAGTGTCGAACCCCCTCAATGTGACGTGGTGATCAGGTACAGCAAAAAGCACTCTGCAAAGTCACAAGGAGCAGCGTCCTGGACAGCTCTCAAGTGGACACCCCTGTCAAGGTGGACTCTTCTGCATGTTATTGTGGCAGCAGCTGCCAAGCGGCCCAAAACTGCATTTTTGCTTGAAAGTCCACCACTCAATACATTGGTGTCACTGCTCCCATGTGGAACATGCTCCACACTCCAACTCAAATGATGGCGCTCTGTCGCACCTTCAGCAGCAAAATAGGGTGATTCTTCACATTCCTTTCCATGGTACCCCTGCCACTCACCAGTTTCTGGCAAAACACAGCTTTTCCAATTTGCAATCTGTGTGTGTGTGTGCAGGAATGTATATCAGACATTGCAGCAAAGAACGCGTTGAATGGCCGGGTCATGGCTGTAGGATCTGCAGCCCTGGTCGACTCGCTCGCAGTGAGCACACATCACGAAATGTAATAAAGCTTGCATGCATCTTACAGAATACCCTCCTCTTTGCACATCAGCCTCAGGCTCTGACAATGCCATGATTGTGAGGATGCTGACCACGTATGATGTGCGAGCATGAACTTATTGGGTAGCTGAATTTCATTAGGGCATGTGGGGAGCGAGCAAACATTTGTCGAGTGCTCAGCCCTTCCCATTGAGAATCATTTGCTGATACAGCTTCTTGCCATTCCAAGCTCCTGATCTCACCTTCAGCCTTGCTCAGGCCAGTGGAGTCGAAGATTTGTTGGCAGTCAGCACGAATTCTGACGTCACCCCATCCACTGCTTCCATCCTTGGCAATGACCTGGGCTCGAGGGTCTGGCGGGGGACACTCTCCTCTGTTCCCGCTTACCAGGTAGGCCGCCCCACAGCGTGACGAAAAAGAGAAACCACATGCAAAGGCCGCACTCCATGCACACTGTGTATCTGTGTCAAGGAACAGAGTGGCATATGGCATAGAGCAGGCATGGCATACAGCAGCCACGGGAGCATGATACAATTCTCATTCAGTGTTCAAACTTATGACACTGATCTTGAGGTTGCTGCCATCATCAAGCGACCTCCTGGCACACTCCATTGCCCCGACCTCTCGTACCCTTGCCAGATGTCAGATTGGGAACATATTTTGGGTTGCACTCTACGCCTGGCAAATCAGCACTGGTGTCTATGTGCTTGGGTCACTGCAGGGACCCTTTGATGCCGTCTTTGTGGATGATGTGGCTGACAGCCCGCGAGAGACCCTTCTGGCAGCAGCCTTACGCTTGAAGCCTGGTAAACTCGGCATCACTCCCCATCTTTCCCCATGATGCTGGTGCAGTACTTTAAACCTGTGTTGTTGTGTAAAAGGCAGCCGAGGCTCCTTCCAGGACTGGAGGGACGTGGAAATCCCTAGGTAAAGGCGATTGCTTGTAGGTGGTGTCTTGGCTGTAGTAGACGACAAGGGGAGAGCTGACAAGCGTCTCCTGAGCCAACAAATACATGACCTCCCCCTGTCGTTGGTCCAGGATGCTGAGATTCACAGCTCCGTCACCCTGCTGAAGGTAAGCCATCAGGCTCACGTGCCTCCCAACCTCAGCGGCTGTCTGGGCACCCAGAGTTGCCACTCCTTTATTAATATTTGAAAGCAAGTATGTGGGAGCCACGCACTATCTGCTAAGGACCCCTCTCCATCCTCTCCATGTCCTCCTCTCATGCAAGGAAGTGTCCTTTACACCTGGAAACCATCGCTTACACTGACTGAGCACCCCATTTGGGCAGGTCAGGTCCGAATAGACACATGAACGGCGCAGGTCCCAGAGGGGTATGCCTTTTCGAGAGCACCAATTTTTGTCGAGGAGGTGGTGGTGACCGGCTTTGGCCGCGGCAGTAAGCAGATGGGCATCCCCACCGCAAACCTGCGACCCAACGACCTATTCTCCGGACCCTTGGACGGCCTCCCCCTGGGTGTCTATTTTGGGTACCCTTCTTCCATGCACCCCTTCCTCTGGTGAATTTGCTGGCGCCGAAGGCCATAGCTCAATGTTCAGGCTTGTAATATAGGAAAAAAAATCTGTCCAGCAAGGGCAGCACAAAGCAGCCATGCAGAGGGTGTCTATTCTAGTATTGGAGAAACTGCATTACAGAGCAAATATCCAACATCAATCACAGCTGGTCTCTCTCATAGTACAGATTCACTGACTCATTTGACATGCATGCACATTATTCGATCTGGAGATGCACAGACATGCCCTTCCATCCACAGCAGGGTGGCTGAATTAGTGGGGCAGTCTTCAAGAGATCATGTTGCAAACGCCTTTCCAAAGCTAGCGAAATATGAAGGCGTCCTGATGGAAAGTGATACGGTAGAATTACTACAGGACTCTACCCAACAGCAGCGATGCCAGCAAAGGCAGAGAAATTGTCCCCCAGTCCTCTGTGAGAACCTGGTCAGCTCAAGATCTGTTGATGCCAAACGTCCTACAACTTGTTGCTTAGATATGATGTGTGCATTACTGCAGGTGGGCCCAATTGCAGGGAGCAGAGGGGGAGGACGGTGCAGTGCACAAAACGGTGCTGAACATCGGCAAGCGGCCCTCCATAGAGGACGGGGAACAACGCACGGTGGAGCTTCACATCCTACACAGCTTTGCCGGGGACTTTTATGGGGAGCGGATGAAGATGTGCATGCTGGGCTTTATCAGGTGAGACCTGCACACGACCAGGTTTTCTCCCCCTTCATCCTGTCCCTTCCGATTGCAGCCTTATTTGTGCAGGGCAACTGAGAGCACCAGTCCCATGAGGATTTTGGTATTCAATCCTCCCAACAAATTCAAATGAATGCCTGAGACTTCAGTGATCTTCCTGCTGGCAGCTTGGTTTGTTTGTAGAACTGCACATATCATTAAGGCAGTAAGTGGCAGCAATCACATGTGTATTCTTTATTACTGCCATGGTAATATGTAGACTTCTACATACCAACCAAGCAGCCAGCATAAGGGTCATTTGCATTGATGCCCAAAAAAATTGGTGAGTCAAACGCTTAGCAAAGCCCTTCCTTTCTGCAGGCCTGAGATCAAATTTGATGGACTGCCCTCCCTGATTAGCAGGATCAATGCTGACAAGGGGCTGGCCAAGTCACAGCTGGACCTCCCCCTACATACACAGCACGCAAGCAACAGATTCTTCAGCTGAAGCATTCTCAATGTGTCTTGCTCACACACTACAGTGTAGCCCATCTGCTCTTGTTGTTTTCCTTTCTTATTCTGATTCTGTCATATTCTTGTTGGGTCCCTCATACCCTCCCTCCAGGATATTTTGGATTGGCTGCATGGCCCTGGTTCAGTCATTTCCATTCAGGAAGCGCTCAACAAATTTACTGTTCTGCAATGAAAACACCATGACCCTTCTGTATGCCTGACCACTTTGTTGTTGGTCAGTGTGACAGAATAGTGTCCAAGCAATGTTGCTGTGAAGCTTGTGATTGTGGTGCTGCAAGGGATGTTCACCGTCTCAAGTCAATGAAGGAGAGAATCCAAGCTGAAAGTGCCCTCCCAAGTTCTAGCAACACTTTCCCTTGCCAGGCAGAGCTGCTTCACAACCTTGTACCAAATCAACACAGCAGTGTGTGCCTGTGCTTGAGCCACTGGTGCTGATATGAGAGATGAATGCTGCCTAGGAGATGGAGTACAGGCCGAGTGAAATATGGAGTGAGATTGCTGATTTTTGGACAGCATGGAATAGGATTCAGCTCCCCCGCAGCCCCTGGTGCACCTGCATGAACACTCGTGAGCAGCTCTGGAGAATCGGTTCGACAAGCTGTCACCCTGTGATGCCGCTCAAGGAGATCTCCTGCCTTTTTCCTGCCTTCGCAGTAGAGAAGATCCAGCCAATTGGCTGCAATTGGCTTTGCAATAGCGACCCCTCCAAACCCTCACAGGAGAGGGGAGAGACAAGGCAGATATTCAGGATCCATTTCTCGCCGAATCCGTACACCTCCGGGCCAATCTAACCAAGAGGAGTATTTCGATTAGGATTACGCACCGTTCTGCCCGAGTCACCCGTTTTCTTTAGGCACCCCATTAAGCAATCATCAGTATGCAGCCCTAGCTGAGATGAGCACCTCCGTTTGTAGCCTTCGCAGTTGGCAACCATTTCCTGGGTAAATTCATGAGGATAGTGTGGATTCTATTGAGAGGGGGTGGCAGGCGAGATGCTCAAGTCTATGAAGCAAAAGTTTGGGGCGAGGAGAGCAAGCACATCAGACAAGCCAGAGGTCTCCTCATCAGCTCCCCAGCCTAGACAGCAAGCAGCCACCCCTAGCAGAGACACCAAGCCAGCTGCAAGCCAACCGGGCAGGCAGCAAGCAACGAGTTCAGGGCGAGAGAAACCGTCGCAGCCTCGATTAGACGCCGAGACTGCCGCCCAGTACTATGCAGAGCCCCTGCCAGCCTTCAAGGACGTGGGTGTGGCGGAGAAGCAGGCGCTCTTCGTCAAGAAACTGCATCTCTGTGCCTTCACCTTCGATTTCAGCGACAGCACACGGAGCGTGCGGGAGAAGGAGATGAAGCGCCAGACCCTGGTGGAGCTCCTCGATTATGTTAACACGGGGACAGGCAAGTTCACAGAGGCAGTGAGTGAGGATGTCATCTTCATGCTCAGCTCCAACCTTTTCCGGGCTCTGCCTCCCACCAAGGCCCACGAGCAGGACAACCTCGATCCTGAGGAGGAGGAGCCCACTCTGGAGCCAGCATGGCCCCACCTCCAGGTGAGGATCACTCTCCAGCTTGCTGCCTGAGTCTTAGTCTCCCAATACTGTAAGAATCTGATCACCTGGAATTATGGAAGGAGCGAAGCGCCCAGAGCATTGATTTGCTCACCATGAAAATGTTTCGCCAATTCTGCCTCGGTTTGGAAATCGTACTACAAGTCTGGAAATCTCTTCTGAGCGCGGCGCCTGAGGTTTGGGCTTGATACTTGATTGGGGTGGGAGGGCAGGAGGGGTTCGGAGGGGGGTAACCTTATTGGGAAGTTGTCGAGAAGGATTCAGGTGCGTTGTACTGGGTGTCATATGGTGAATTACACAGCCCCAATACGGGACTCATGCTTGTGTGCCACAATTGCGGAAAATCCCTTGTAATGGCTATGCAATCTGGAAGAGAATTAGGTGGGCAAGGACAATCCACAGAGGGCAAATTCATTTTCCAAAGAACTTCGTCAGGTTCTGAGATCAGTGACGTATACCACGAAGAGGGATTTTTGTTAAAGGTCCCCTTCTCTCCCTCTCCCCACCTTTCCAGGGTTCAGACCTCAATCTGAATGCAGATAGTGTACGAGTTCCTGCTGCGCTACATTGTCTCGAATGACACGGATGCCAAGGCTGCCAAGAAGTATGTGGACCAGAAATTCGTGGTGCGGATGCTGGAGCTGTTCGACTCGGAGGATCCTAGGGAGAGGGACTACCTCAAAACTATTCTCCATAGGTAGCCCCTCCTTTCCCTTCACCTGTCTCAAATATAGCCAAGGTCACATTCACCTCAGGACCCAGGAGTTACCTATTGTGTACATACAATCTCACAGCAGAGTGCTGGGTTGGGAGAGGAACACTTCGCAAGGGGGCAAATAGTACCTTATTGCAATTTTGGAGGTGTATTAGGGGGGTCGATGGATTTCCAAGCATTATGTCTTGGCAAAGGTGAGCTGGAGGACTTCCTGGTCCAGAGTGGCTAGAGCAACAATTCGTCAGGACTTGCTTCTTTTGGTGTGTTGATATTGGGAGAGACTGAGTTTCATGGAGCTTCATCATCGTGACTGTCTGCCAAAAGTCAAATAGATTCGCTCCTTGCCAGTCATCATGGCATTGGCATCTGGAGTTTGCCCTTTTGATTTGCGGCGCGCTTCCCATTACCCTCTTGACCCTCCCCTCCTCACCTCAGAAAAGGACGCAACCCCAGAACGCGTGAGTCATGGTATTCGCTGTCCGCCAAACGCCAGGCTATTCTGCAGGATATATGGGAAGTTCATGGTGCACCGGCCGTTCGTGCGGAAGGCGATCAACAACGTCTTCTTCAGATTCATCTGGGAGACAGAGAAGCACAACGGGGTGGCGGAGCTGCTGGAGATCCTGGGCAGCATCATCAACGGCTTTGCACTGCCCCTGAAAGAGGAGCACAAGGTGAGACTGGCCTCATAGCTCCCCCTTCCCCCCTATCCCCAAGGAAACTAACCCGCAACCCCAAGGAGAATCAAACTGGCAGCCATGGCGGGGGAGTTGTGGTCTGCCGATGAGAATTCACACAGCCGGCCATGAGACACCCCCAAGCTGGAGTGCGTGGCTGTCGGGAGGTTTGAAAAAGGGGCGGAGAGGCTGTCAGATGGAGATGGCTCACATCATTGGAGGTCTTGGCTGAAATTTGCGAAAGAGATTGATGCTGGTGATGTGGTGGGCTTAAGAGGTCAAGGGTCAAAATTATAGGGGGCAGGCAGCGACCTGAGCCAC
Organism: Chloroidium sp. JM; assembly: GCA_004335615.1. NCBI lineage: Eukaryota > Viridiplantae > Chlorophyta > Trebouxiophyceae > Watanabeales > Watanabeaceae > Chloroidium > Chloroidium sp. JM. The sequence continues at coordinate 700,302 of QAXI01000458.1, read as the reverse complement.
GCCTGGTGGCAAGGGCAGGTTGGGTTGTGATTCTGCTGAGAATTGGAAAAGGTGAAAGAAAATGGGAGGAGGGCGAAGCGTATATCTTGTGAAGAGTCGACAGATGTTCTGGCATTTCGGGTGAAAGTCAGTGTGGGGAAAGAGTCTTGTGAGATGGGGAGGCTCATCAAGGTCCTGAAGAACAGAACTGCCGGCAGCAAGCGGGTGGTGAAGCTGAGCATTGGTAGCGGACAGGGACCAGTATGCGCCCCTGGGGGTTGGGGGGGGGGGT
>QAXI01000458.1:647795-683392 GCA_004335615.1 Chloroidium sp. JM | reverse complement strand
CCCCCCCCCAACCCCCCTCTCTTGCAACAGTCTTTCTTCACTTTTCGCGCTCCCATCCTTCCTTTATCATCCCTTTAGAATTGGCAGCTCTTTCAGGGTCGCTGTAAAAACTGATTCTAAGCTTGAAGACCTGCTGGTCAAGAGCTGGTCCAGATTGAGGTTTGGGCTTGTCAAAAGCAACACTCGGAGAACCGTCTGCAATGTTCTTATTAGACTGAGCATTTCGTAAATCTACATCCGCGAGCAACATCCCCTTTCCCTCTCTCTTGTGTCTCCCCCACACTTATTTCATTTTTCCCCACAGTGAACTGAATAGAAGTGCTTTTCCCACAGAGCTCACAACAACTGGCTTCCGGAGCCTTTGCCCAGCAACAAGCCAGGGTGCCCCAGGGGTACGTTCAGCAGGGGTACGCAGCTCCTGGGCCGCCGCAGTCCAGCATGATGGGGATACAGGCTGGAATGGGTCTGCAGCCTCGGTACCCTCCAGCACAGCCTGGCCAACTCGTCCAGGTCATCCTCCCTCCTCTTCTTTCTCTTCATCACGGTATAAACTCCTCGTAAGCAATACCCCTGGATAATTAATTTGCATAGTCATTTGAAGAGGAAAGTCTCTTAAAGAACAGTTGAGACCATGGAAATTCGAGATTGGCAGCAGAGGCAGCAGGTCACTTAGTGGGAAAAGTATCGTACAGGGATGGTCACAGGAGTTTGTACTGTTCTAAAGTCCTCAGTCTGGATGCAGAGTCCTCGTGTTCTGGCTCCACTTTCTCTTCCATTCTCGCTGTATAAAGCACTCCTTGTGCAGTTAATCTCGCTCATTCCAGAACGGATGGGCAAAAAGAGAAGCGCATGCTCAGACAAAGCAGAGGGTGGGATTGCATGAGAATTGAGCGCTGATTGATTCGGGCAGGGTCTGATGCGGCATGAGCACCTCCAGGAGTTGCAGCAGCAGCAGCAGCTTCAGGCGGAGCGGGAGCGGCAGGAAGGAGGAAGGGGTGCACCCTCCGAGTACAGCTCTGCGCCCCGCTAGCGTGCTGTGTATAATTGACAAACGCTATAAGAAACTCATTCCCTAGATGTGGAGACTCCTTGAGATGTATGGTCGATGGGTCATTGCGGTTATGATCTTGCCCGCTTTCTGCCCTTGTGTTTTTCTAGCCAGGAGGGAGCGGGAGAGACGTTGTTTGTTTATAAAGATGGTTTCAATGGCAGTGCTTGGACACAGAACTGAGAAAGCCGCTACCCTTAAGAGATCTACTGGTACCTCAATCTGCAAATATTATACACAGAGAATAGGTGAGCAGCTGCGTTCAAAGGGACAGCCTGGGCAAAGCTGCAGATACACTTCAAAATCGATTCGCGATCTTCTCTTTTCAAGGAGTGGTTGCATCAAAGAACGAATAGACAATCAGTTTTCAACCGTCATCACACACAATGTTAAATCTTGTAATTGCCTGATCAGTCGGCATCTCAGATTGCATCTCACTCGAAACCTTTCTTTGGCAACCTTGACCATTACTTAAGAATTGTTTCCAGCAATTTGGACCTATTAAAAGATCACAAGCAAACTTTAACGGCTTTGCAAGCCTCTCAAGACTGCCAACGGGGCATGTCAGTGGCTGAGCACTGCAACAATCTGCGTCAGCTAGTCCATGATGCCCTGTCAAAACACCTGTACGATTCTGCGGTATTCTTTGCGGACAAGCTGGTCTCAATTGGGGGAGAGAGCTTGGTGGACATCTTTTCTCTGGCACAGGTAAACCCTCTTCTCTGCACCTACACTGCCAGCCATGTCTTTACAACCTCCTTCTTTCGGCAAGAAGGGTTGCAAGCTTTTGGACAAAGTCATGGGGATCCAAGAGCGCTCTAGCACGAGACATTGTGGGATTGTGGGGTGTAAAAACTTTCTTGCATGAGCAAGAAGACCTCGCAGAGCTCAATGCTTGAGTTCAGCTGAAACCTGAGCTCAACACCTCTTGGTGATAAGGATGTTGTTTTTCTCTATCAATTCAACCTGTGATAAAGTAGGTCATAGTTTCAGAAGTCCTTTTTATAAAACCCATTTTATCCAAGTGAAACCAAGAGATTGTCATGTAGAATCCACTGGATGATTCTTGCCAACTCCATAGGAGACAACAACTTGTCAGACCCCGACCCCCCCCCCCCCTCCTTCCTTACAATACCCTGATTTTTGATATCCTGACAATAGCACTTCCATTCCTTACGTATCAGCAATTCCCTCCAGGCAAGTTCACTGCATTTCGCACAAACATTTCTACTCAACATGCCAAACACTGTCTTCATGCAATTTGCAGGCGTACTACATGAATCGGCAATTCAGGCGGGCTCACAATCTATTGAAGGGCTCAGGGCTTGCAGAGTCGGACGCACGAGGTTGCCACTTGGCAGCCAGGTATCTAGTGCCAAGACTTTCAAACCTCAAAATGATCTGTGCAGTGAACTCAAGTTTGGGGTCCTCTTGGCAACAAAACCCGCCTTTGTAATAAATTGGCCAGGACTGAGATGATCTAGATTACGGGTGAAGGGAGGACCCACACTGGGATGTATCAACACCAAGCCCATGGAAAATTGTCTCTGTCATTGAAATATCAAGGAGGACATCAGACAAATGAAGCGGACTGAAATGTTCAGCAGCTGTGAAGGGTGCCTATTCATGGTGTTCCACTCTCGAGTACAAAGCTCCATACTGCCATGAGGGGCACATGAACATTGTAACCTGCTCCATGATGCAAAGCTTTTCATTCCTCCCACCTTCACAAAAGAAAGATTGGGGAAATTAGATTGGTGAAGGCATGGCAATGTTTGAGTTTCTTGGGTCGGGCAGACATCCATCTGCAGAGGATTTTGCTTATGGATTTTTGATGTCACATCCATCTGTGGTGAACAGGTGTTTGGCAGAGATAAGGGACTGGGAGGGATGCCTCACCCAGCTTGGGGGCTGGGAAAGTGACGATGTGCTCGCCACTTACAAGGCACAGGTGCCTGCACCCCCAACCCCTCACACCATACCCACCCCCCCTCCCTATCCTGCTTCCCAAATCCTCCTTCACCAAGTCTGCACTTTGATGTAGGCCAGGAAGTCCTCGCCCGGTCATCTGCGAAATCTGTGAGAATGTAAGTTGTTCGGAATAACTTAATTGATAACCCCCTCATTTATTTGCCTCTGTCCAAACCTCAACTCACTGACAGATCGCTATCTGTGCTAGTATCGACACGGTCCTTCTGCAGAGTGATAGCCGGCCAGGGGCGGAGGGTGCTCCAGACATCAGTTTGCAGGTACCCAATCCACTTTCACTGTCTTTCAAGTGATGAGTCGGGCTGAATATTGGATTGAATATCTGCTAAGTGTGGATAGATTTGGGCAAGCTTTTCAATCGTGTTCAGCCCTTGATAATTCAGAGATATACTTCGGGATGCAGGCTGCAATGATGGTGTTGGGTGGCCGTGCGTTCGATGCCCTGGAGAATCAGCAGCGCGCAGTGAAGTGGTTCACAGCGGCACTGGAGGCAGACGCCTGCTGTTATGAGGCCTTCAAGGTAGCCGAACTTTGATCCGCCTGCGCCCCCCCCCCCCCCCCTTCCTCTCTCACCCTTCAACACCTCCCCGCCGTCTCACTTTGTCGGGTTAGGCAGAATTCTGTGTCTTAAAGATGGAGAAAGGGTGGAAGGGTTTAAAAAATAGCGGTTACTGCACGATTGGCGTAAATCATTTTCTTGCTCTTGAGAATAACTACTCTCAGTATGCATGCATTGTGGCTGCCATGTGCCAATTGTGAAGTGCTGGGTTGCTGCGCAGGCGCTGATAGAGAATCACATGCTGACCAGCAACCAGGAGTTCCAGCTCATAGAGTCCATCAAGATCCGGCCAGAGCTGCACTGGCTGCACCTGCTGTACAGGTCAAACCCCTCAAGCACTTTCCACTGCCATGCATGCGCAATCACTTTGCTGCAGCGTGAGATTGAATATTGCATGTTATCGCTTCATCAAGAGGTCATCTGGAACAACGCAGGAACTGTCCATTTCTGGAATAGTACTGGTTTGCTTGTTGGGAATGCCACAGATCTTGCAAGAAGCGAGAAAATGCTGTTCATATTGTCCATGAATAGCACATCCAGGCTTGCCCTCCGATCTCCCCCCCTGTCCTCAAAGTATATAACAAGTTGGAGCAACACATTCTCTGAGGGGCATCACACTTATGAAGGCGAATTCAAGTAACGTGTGCTGCACAGGGCCAAGTGCAAAAAGTACGACCAGCAGTCGACCATGGAAGCCACGCTGGAACGCCTGGAGTCCGTGCTGCCGGGTGGGGGGGAGCCCACCAGTCCCCAGGCGTCTGCCCAGACTGGCCCCCCGACCGCAGCTGCCACCCCCGAAACCCCCAGTCAGTCCCTGGGCCATCGCCTGGCAAATGCCGGCCTCAATTCTGTGCCCACTGGAGTGAGCCCCCTCCCCCATCTCCCCCTCCCCCTTCTTCCCCACCACCACCAACCCAACCCAACCACCCCCACTCCTTCCCCCAAGGGTGTATACGAAGGAGCCGTTTGAAGATTGCAGATGTTATTTTCATTTGATATTGACTGCCCAACTTGGCCATACTGCATTTGATCCCCGTATTCAACAATGTTTCGCTTGAAGCAGGCATTTGATACACCTGCACACGACTGGCCGCTTACCCCCCATTGCCCTTCCTTGCCCCTTCCCGATGTCGCTGTTTTTCCCCTTTCAAGTTCCCTTCCCTACCCCTGCCAGAACCATCACCCTCACCTCCCGCTCTCACCTGAAAACAACACATCATCGCCCCTACTCACCATCTGCCCTCCACGCTCCTTGCAGGACCTCTGACAGCCGACAGCCAGGCAGGCACGCTGTTCCTTCTGCAATTTAGTTTCGCATCTAACAGCATAAGTTTCTCTTTAAAAATTCATTCTCTCCCTTCTACTATAGTTTTTGTCAAAATCGTGCCTATCGGAACGCTTCTACAGGTGCGAACCAGGAGCATGGTGGCCCGCACGAGTCGCAGCCCAGACCCCACTCCAGAGCCCCCCTCAGACCCGGACCCCATGGAAGAGGAAGCCGGGGCCACGCCCAGTGTCGGGGAGGGCGCGGGGGGGAATGGTACGGGAGGGGGCAAGCTGGCAGAGAACGTGGACGTGCTGGTCTGCAGAGCCGACTGGCTGCACTACCTTGGCGCATATCAGGTACAACCCTCAGCCTCCAACACCAAACAGAACTTGTTCCATTTCCGTCCCTTCAGAGAACAGGGTGTGCTTTGAATTTACAGAATGCCGCTGCAGCTTCAACCCTGAGCAGGTCTTCTCTGCTGAGTATGGAATGTCCGCTCTGATGGCCCTCCCTGTCACTGAAGGAAGGAGTTCTCTTGCAGGAGTGTTTTGGTGTGACCAGCTTCATAATTGAGCGGGACCCGTTTGCACTGGAGGCAGTACCTCTGCATCTCACAGCAGCCGTGGAGCTCAAGAAGAAGAACGAACTCTTTCGAATAGCCCACAAGTAAGTATCTGGTTGATGCCTTCAATATACATTGCCCAAATTATGAAGATCTCCCACAAGAGCTGTTTGTCCAGAATTCTGTTGGAAGGAATATCAAGCTAGGTGTGCTGTTTGGGCACACAGTCGGGCATGCGGCTGAATGCTCCTTGTGCGGTGTGCCCTCCAGGCTTGCATCTGCTGGTCAAAGGCATGTCTGCAGTTTTCTTTTGGGCAGCCTTGCAAAATTTGCTGAATTGAATGGACAAGGCATAAGAGAGACCATAGGAAAGAGGGGAGGGGTGGGATGGTGGGGGGGAAAGGGGAGAGTGGGAGTACAGTAGTGTTTCACCTGCCAAAAAGGCCCTCTCCGCACAGATGTAAAAATAAGCGTCTCTCCTGTCTTGCTTGCCCTGGCCACAAGCCCAAGCTACAGAAGTTTGGCCACCCCATTGTGACCAATGCCGTCTTTACGATCAGCTGCAGTCCAAGGACCCCTGATTGTCACAACTACCCCCAACACAGACCTCACAGAATTTTGTTGCGGCAGGCTGGTGGAGGAGTACCCGGAGCGGGGGGTGTCCTGGTTTGCTGTGGGCTGCTACTACCTGTGCACCCGGCAGTATGAGACTGCCCGCCGCTATTTCGGCAAGGCCACCACCATGGGCACCTCCTTCGCGGCCGCCTGGATAGGATTCGGCCACGCGTTTGCCTTCCAGGACGAGAGCGACCAGGTTGGTCGGCCTTCCTCTCTTTCTCCTCTACTTGATTGCATTTGGAACATAATCGTCATAGAGATGCCACAAGCTCATCCTGGCATGTGCAAAGAGAGGAAGGAAAATGGACCACTTGCCCATGCATCAATCGAACAATGAAGACAGGCTCTTAATTATCTGCAGGCTATGGCAGCCTACAGGACCGCTGCCAGGCTGTTCCCTGGGCTGCACCTGCCGCTGCTGGGCATGGGCATGGAGTACCAGCGCATGAACAATCTGGCACTGGCGGAGCAGCTGTTCAGGCAGGTGAGCCCCAGGGGTCAGGGGAAGGGGAGGAGAGGTTAGTCTTAAAGGCCTTCAGCAGCCCCCGTGGACAATTCAACGCTACATTATTTCTTTGCAGGAAAAGGTCTTTGCAAAAACTTTTCTGCAAAAAAGAGGTTGGGGACCTCAGCAGACATCAGTGCCCTGGATGGAACCTTCTGCCCATCCTCCTGAAGTTATGATACTGACAGAGGCTTTGTTCTTCCTCCCAGGGCCATGCCGTCTGCCCAGCTGACCCCCTGCTGTGCAACGAGCTGGGTGTGTTGGCCTACCGCAACCGCGCCTACCCAGAGGCGGAGCAATGGCTCAACAAGGCGCTCGACCGTCTGCCCGATCACATCAGACCAGGTGCCCCCCCCACCCCCCTTTTCCCCCCGCCGATCCCCCCAACCCACCCATCTCACCGCCCTGCCACCAACATCCAAGCATGAGCATGAATTTTGAATTCCACAATTTTGGCACACAAGCTCCTTTCTCTCAAGCCATAGTGGCTGGAGACTGCTCAAAAAAGAGCAATCGAGCACAATCCCATCTACCTTAGGCCGTGAAGAATCGAGACCTGTGTGTTCGCTGCCATGCATATCGTCTCCCTTGTGTCTGCAGCCTGGGAGCCCATCTACGTGAACCTTGGCCACGTCTACCGCAAGCAGCAGAGGTGGCAGGAGGCGGAGGACGTCTACCTCAAAGCGCTCAGCCATGTGCCGGGGCAGCCCTCCACCTTTGCAGCCCTGGGCTACACCTACCACTTGCAGGTCTGTGTGGTCAAAACATGTCGGCAAGGGGAATGGGAGCAGGTGGAGCCAGGGAGCAGGGGGTTGTTGACCAATCCTACCATTCGGCGAGGGGTTGCGTTGCAGCAGGGAATGTGATGCATTCAGTCTATGGGGGGGACACGATTGCGCAAGAGGTCTGTACGTGTAAGCAAGCTTTGTATGTGAATCTTTTTTTGGGCGATCGCTTCAAGTTTGCATGCCTGTTCTGGTTCACAATGGGGATTGCAATTTGAAGTTACTGGCCAGATGCAGCCGTCTTTGTGTCCCTGCCTCGGCCCTTTCAAATTGGACCCAACCCTTCACTTTCTCAATTGCCAAATTCCACATTGCTTCCCGCGGCCCAGAGGGTTGACTTTCTCCCTTTCTGTTTCTTCTTACTATTCAATGGAGAAATCGATGTGCAGGGTCAGCTGCAGCAAGCCATCCTGTACTACCACAAGTGCCTTGCCATCAAGCCAGAGGATGCCTTTCCCACAGAGATGCTCTCGATTGCAATGCGGGAAGAGTGCGAGCAGGGCATTCAGGACTTGTGATTTGGCTGTCTGTGGACTTTGGCTGTCTGTGGACTTTGGCTGTCTGTGGACTTTGGCTGTCTGTGGACTAAGATCGCATAGAAGCTTTACAGTGCTACTTGATGCGCACGAACATAGTGTTGTTTTTGTAACTCTGCCCTTGGCACCCGCTTGCTAGTTTGAACAGTGAGATAATGATGCTAGACAAGACAGGGCTTTGAAAAATCTACAGGTATGACCTGGGGTAAGCGATTCAAGCACAGTGTCAAGCTATGAGGACCCTGCTATGGGATGTGGTGCAAAGCGACCTCTCTTGGCTTGCTTTGCACCCCCAACATCCAAAATTTCTTTCCATTCGTGAGGCGCTGCATTGAGCCCTCTACATGCCACTGCGTCCCCAGACGACCAGGGCCAGAGACATGCTGAAGACAGCAGCGGTGGAGGCCCAGCCAAGCTGGACAATCAGCGGCTCACCCTGCAAAGCATCGGGGAGTGTGAGTGACAGACAAATTCGACCGGAGCCACTACCATGAAAATGCTCTTCAAGCTCCCATAATTCTTATGCGTTTGTCCACAAAACAGAGATGTCATGCTGAGCCGAGCGTGCAAGCTAGTCCTTTTTCATCCTTTTCACTTCCCTCTCCCTTGTGTCTCCCACTTCAACCGGATGGCACATCTCCAGATCCAACCAAATCATACTTCTCCCCTTCCTGAAGGGTGCTTTCAGCTAATGTTATCACAAGAACCCTCCTGCGGTGCAGCGCAGGAACACATTTCTAATTGCAGCCTCCTGAGGGTCTTTACTCCCCGCAATTCCCCAGCTGTGACAGCAGGTCCCCTGCTCTTAAGTGGGCATTTTTTCACAGCCCACCTCTGCAAGCGTGAAGGCCTCCTGTGCGGCGTGTGCGGCGGGGACGACCGCCATGGACACTGCTGAAAGGAGGGCAGCGGAGGCCACCACTGGAGCCTGCAGGATGAGGAGATCAATCAGTCTATTGTTTGACAGCCGCCTCAGGCTTTTGTTATCTGTGCATGCAAGTGCACACCAAGAACCTGGCTCTGATGAAGGGACACACAGTCAGTTGCGGACTTTTATGATATTGCATGTACGAATGGTCACACATTCGTACATGTGACCAATTTGAAAGGTATGGACCGCTTCATGGTCGTGCTGTGCCATGCTATGAAACTGCTTCGGAAAGTCATTCTTCGTGATATTCAAGCAAGAAACCATCAATTCTGTGAAATTGTCTGGGATGTTTCCTGAGACAAACCGTTGTCCTCTCTCACACCACCATCTGAACAAGTCTTATCTTACGCCGGAAGTTTGATTCATTCCGCAAAAGCTTCGCGCAGCACACCTGGATCTTCTGCTGCTTCTTCTCACTGCTAGCAGCCACTGCAAGCGGCGTCCTAGAGGCCCTGGGCTTCTGTGTGGCCGATGTGAAGACTGCTGGGCGGGCTGCCTGACGACTGAGGAGTGCGGATGACATTATGCCGACTTTGACAGCACTTCTCGCACACTGTCTCCTCCTCGTCAAATTGGCAGGAAAGCAGGGAAAGTGCTTTATCCAGGAGGAGATTTAGATTCCCCTGCATTGTGTCTTCAATTAAAGAAGTAATAAGAAGTGTCCAAATGAAGGTCAAACTGATGCTGCACTTCTACACCGGGCCTCTGAGCAACTCCCAAGCAGCAAAACTGCATCAGATGGGACCTAGAATGCATCACGTAGCAGTTGAGTGATGCAGTAACCTGCAGTCAACAGATCACTCCAGGGCTAATTATTTAAGAGGGGAGAACAAAGCCATTGCGGCTACCAGGGTGAGGGCAACCTTTCAGGGTGAAACAATGCATATTGGACACCTCAATGCCTCTGACGATTGAGGTATTCAGCAGAGTCGATGCAGCCGACGTCATTGCTTACTCTGAAGATCAGCCATAGTGCCTTCTAATCTTTGCACATCTACACGCGTGTCTGCTCTCACCAACACTTGCACCTCTTCCCGCCAAACCAGACTGGTGCGCCTTCTGGAGTATGCCAGGCAACCCAATCGTGCGCAGAGAACTGACGAGCCCAAAATGAGCTGCTGGGCTCTGTGGCCATTGCAGAAGCAGCTCAAGGTAAAAGACAGCAATTGAAGCCACATTTCCCTGGATTGCCGAGCGCAGGCCTCCACAGCTCTGCATTTGCTGAGAGCCAATTTCATTGCCTTCTCCGCAACATATGCCTGCCTTGGGACCTCTTCATTCTTCCATCCGTAAATTTCAATATGCCCAAGCCTATAGGAGAATAACTACTTGATCAGGGAATCACGTCAAGCAGGATCTCAGTAGTAGAAGCAATGAGAAGTTTCAGTGCGGTTAGGAATATGGAACAGCCTTGCTGAGGCACTTGGGTTCCGAAAAAACCCAGTGTGTGTCCTCACTACTCTCTCGCATTAGAATCCTCCGATTGTCGTACTGGACCGCCTCATGATCTCAAAAGACCTTTTGATGGCGTCAGGTCGGCAAATACGCAGCATCACAGGTCCGTGACTTGGCCATGGAGAAGATGCTGGTCTGGACGGCAATAAGCTTGCTTGCGAGCACGGCGCGGGTGCGATCTCTACGAAGGCATATCATACAAGGGCGAGTCTAAGGACTTGCACGAAAGACCTGCTGTTTGCTATATGATCAGCACTCTGCCTGCACCTTTGACTGCCAAATCAACGCACTGCTCTCGTATTGGAGCAAACGGCAAAGAACTCAATTGCTGCAGGGGTCCGTTCTGGACAGAGAACTCCTTGCCTTCTTGCCTGGTGAGAACCCTACCTGCTCATCTGCCTACCCTTAACTCCATCGCATGGTAATGCGATTATGCTATCCAGAGACTCTCAACAAGGAAAAAACAGCAGAGTTCAGACAGCACTGCCTCAGTGGAACAACCAGCAGAGTTCAGACAGCACTGCCTCAGTCTCCCAAGTGCCGTAATGGAACATATCAGAAGTGGAGCAGAAGTTCAGATTGAGCATATAAGACGCAGTGCACCCCCGCCATGCACTGACACACTGCATCGGCTGAAGGGGGTTGAGTGTGCCGATTAGCTTCACCTTTCTCATGCACTCGACTTCACTGCTATAGCATCGCTGATTTAATTTATCTACACCAGAGCTGGGACCGCTGGGCAAGAATGAGGAAATGGGTGGGCTGGTGGGCTCTGGGCTGTCGGTCTACGGGAACCCGCGACGCCTGCAGGCCAAGCTGGCGCGTCTCCTGGATCCCTCTGCCCAGAAGCTGCAGGTAGAGGCGACCCTAATGCATGACATTGCCACTTCAAAGCCAGTCTCCCATCTGCAAAGATTGATAGAGCATAGCTTCTCCCAGCTCCCCATTTGAGCTCTTTGAAGGCACCAAAGATCAGGTCCGGCTGGGGGAAAGCTCCAGGTTGAAGGGTCAAAAGCGGGTTGCGTGAGAGGTAGAGGTAATATTCAACGAAGAACAACTCTCTTCTTTGAAGTAAGCATGATCATGTCTCAGTGGATGCTATTCCAGATGCAGAATTGAACTGTGCTTAAGATGCACGACAATGGAAGTCATAGCATTCAAGAAGCCGCGCTGGCCCCACATTTCGCAGGATATCGACTGCACCCTGCAAGAGTCTTGCAGCCATCCGTCCTCTGTGAGTGTGACACCCTAATAAATGTACCAAAGCAGCGGCAAACCGCAGGTTCTCTACCTGGGGGGCTCCATCACGCTGGGCCATTACTCGGCGGCACACGGGGGCAGGGTACCGCAGGATCTGGTGTACGTGGACAGGGTGAGGGCCTGGTTTGAGGAAGCCTACCCCGGAAGGAGTCTGCATCACAACAAGGGGGCCTCAGCCACCACCTCCGACTGGGCCTCTGCATGCGTCGACTCCATCATTGACCAGGTAATGAAGGAGGCATCGGGGGGAGTAAGGGGGTGTGGGGTGGCCAGGACCTCTGCATGCGTCAACTCTTGACTATGTGCTCCAGGAGATGTCAGAGAAAAGCATGGAAGGGGAGGGGTAGGGTAGCCATGTGTCTGAGTCTGCATGACCAACCGCATGCGTATTTGGCGGGCCACTCTTTGCTGACCCCTTTCCCTTGAAGTGAGGCTTCCACCAACACGTTCGTCTGAACCTATTCCTGGAATCTCGTGAACATATCCTCGGAATTTGGACGGCAACAGGTGTAACTCACAAGCTCACTATCACACGCAGGGCGCAGACATCGTGTTTCTGGAGTATACCATGAATGACGGAGCGGGCATCAGCAAGGAGGGTGAGGAGGGGGTGGGGATCGACATTCCCACCCGCCGCGGAACGGAGCGCCTGCTGCGCCGCCTGCTGAGCTTCGAGAACCGCCCTGCCGTGGTGGTGCTGCATGCATGGTACGATTCCCCGCCTCTTCAGTCACTGGCAGCCTGTCTGCGAACTCTGACGCATGTTTGGCTTGCCAATTTGCCTCGTTTCTTGCTTTGCAGGCGACCCCTCCGCCATCTCCTGGGCGGTCGGCTGACCCAGCCTTGAACCTTTGGCCCAAACCTGATCTGCCTGACTACAAAAACTATCCTAGCAAGACAGCCAAACAGCTCACTGCTGCAAATTTTGCCAGTTCTGTGTGTCGTCACCTTCTTGACCTGATCTGGTTGCCTCACAAAAGTCATACATGAGAGGATAGGACTAACAGCGTACTATTGTCCTCAAAGCACCCATGCAAGGGTGGCTTTGAGTATGAAAGGATGCCACAATGCTCAGGTGCTGCATCTCCATTCTACTCATGCGGCTGTCCGATATGAGGTGGCTTACCCCTGCTTCTGCTCAGGGCCCCCCAGATACTGGAGCGGTGGTTGCCAGGTCGCCCCCACAATGATTTTTTCACCACCTATGAGGACTTCACGGACACCCTGCTCAAGTACTATGGCATCCCATCGCTGTCCATGCGCAACTTCATTCACCAGGTACAGCTGACCCCCTTCCACTGACTAGTACTACCATAACGCGTAAGCAAGGGCCGGTAAGACTTGCAATGCTCTCAAAACGCTCATTCCCTTTATGCCACAGGCAGGCCCCCCCTTCCCCTCTGAAGGGCGAAAAGCAACCTATTCCACCATAGATATCCTTGTTTGGCATCTTCACTCTCATACATTACTGTGCACCCAGCTCCAGCCACAGCTCGCATACAGTCAGTAACAGCACTCTTTGGGCCGATTGTTGCCCATCCTGAAATAGCAGAATCTCTGTCTTCTCGTCCCTTGATATTTCTGTTCCCATCATAAGTTCTTGTGACTTGTGCATGCACGTGTCATCTCCAAGTCCTTGCATCTACCCACAGCTTGTCAATGTTGAAGTTCCAAGATTGACTCTTATGCCATCTCCTCCTCTACAACAGTGTCTCCATACCTTGCCTTCCCACCACCTCCCTTCATGACCATGTCTGTGACATAGGTGGTGCAAGCAGACATCCCAGGGTTCAATGGGAACAACATCTGGGCTGACCTGCTGCACCCCACCCCTCTGGGTCACGCCATGCTGGCCTACTGCGTGCTGAGCTACGTGAAGCTGATGATGGAGGGGTTGGAGGGCTCCAGGGCAGGAGGCCGGGGGTCAGGGCTCACGGATGGTGACAGGCTGGCGGTCCCCATGTTCCTGGAAAATCACCGCTCGAAGGGCTTCTGCGGGAAGCAGGTGGGCCTGTACCCCACTGGCGTAACATAATGCCAGTCACGAAAACAATCAGCTTTAGCACAGTCAGAGTGTAACAGAAGGTCTTCGGCGTTGTATCAAAGGCCTTTGTCCTGTTTCACAAGCTTTGTGTGAAAGGCTTAACTTCAATGGATAAATTGGCCCACTGCCCTGTATGAATTGAGGGTGGTCATGACTCCTGCTGGTGATTGCAGGGGGCGCTACAGCGCCAGGTGTGGTCCCGCGACAGTTGCTGGGTGTGGAATGATGAAAATGACAAGCAAGGTTTCCAGGTAGCCTTACCCTCACAACCGCTCTCTGTGCTGCCATTTGCTGTTTTGCAAGCTCAATCTACACGTAAATGCTTGAGTTCTGAAGCCAGATAAACCCCCTGCCACACTCCTTTGATATACGACCGTGAATGTACTCAAAGAAAGACCATGCAAGGTGGAAGTACAATCCATTATCAGGCAATTTTCCAGACCGCCCTTGAGGCCTCTCTTCCTCTCGATCCCTTGCCTCTCTGCGTCAGCCAGGTGATCGTATGTCTTCAAACAGATGCCCAAATATGCAGGCCAAGGATGCAATCAATCAGACTCTGGCAATAAGGGTGGAGCTAAAGGACTCACTGAGCGGCAAGTACACCGGAGTGCTGGGAGTGATGAAGTCCTGGGACGCCTATGGTGTCGTGGCTGTATCCTGTGAGGAGGGCTGTGAGTGCCAGCCACTGGAAGTCCGTCCTCTCCCCCTTTTTCCTCTCATACATTTGCATCCTATTGCACTTTTCAACCACTTGGGCAATTTGGTGGGAAAGCATTTTTGGGGGCGGCAGTTGACCCTTGACATCTCAAGCAGTGAGTGCATACCGGGAGTTACGCAGATAAAAGCTCAGGAGAGCATAAGACTTGCCCCGCTTTCATCTCAAACATAGACACCAATCCTACAGACTTGGATGATCTCACACAGCATGCGGTGATCATGACCATCTGCTTTGATTCAGCACAAAGGAAATTGAGCAAGCAAAATGATGTCACAGAGCATTTCCTTGGATTCATCACTGGTACAAATTTAATGCATCAGGCTCTTCCAACAGAGGAAGACGACCTACAGAAAGAGTGCCACACAGCACATAGCTTGAGTCATTGCCTTGCAGGTGGACTGCCACGACCCTGGAAGCAAGGTCACCATCCAAAGCAACGTCAACTTCCCCTTGGCCGCTACCAACTCCTCTGGGCCGTGCATCATACGCCTACGTCTGCTGGAGAAGTCCTCTTCTGGGGGACACCTTGTCAAAGTCATGGCTCTGGGGGCAGGGCCTGCCAGGTAGCACCCAGAGGCTTGCAGCTAGTTATGGGGGGGGGGGGGGGGGTTAAAGATCTGAAGTCATTTCTATATTGCAAGATCCAGATGAAACTCAGAACAGAACATACAGATAAGTTTTGCACGCAAAAAGAAGATCTTTACCCTGAAGCAGAGGAGAGTTTTGAAGACATGGCACTGTGCTTGTTTCTGGTGCTCAGCAGCAGCTGCGGGCTGCCTGATTGAAGTGATTCCTAGCAATGCAAGAAGAGAATATAAAGGCTGAAGTTGTCCGATAGGAACCAGACTGAGGCATGAAGCACACCCTGAATTAATTCAGGAATCACATAGAAGTCTGCTTGTGATGCGGCTGAAGTTGGTGTCAGATTAAATTGAGCTTTCGCGCCCAAGTATTCAAAGCCGAAATTCAGACATCTTACCAGTGCTGTGAGGCATAAGGACATGAGGCATGAAGACCTACCTAGGTGTGCCATTTTTAATAGCCTGTGATGGTGTTGGAATAATTGATGTTATGTCCTGAGTGAACAATCCCTGTTGGCGTGCAAGTATATAGGTCTGAAGTAGTGTGGTCTCTATTTGATTGTTGTTGTTAGGGAAACAAGTACTGCTGACAAATTAGTGATGCGCAAGTCGTTTCCTCATGACCTGAGGGACCTCGAGAGGGCAAGAACTTTGCCAAAGGCAATAGCAGAATAGCTGTGACGATTCAACCGTTCTATATTGACACTCATGCTCAGATATGGATCATTTGTATCAGGCTTCTCAGCTCATGAGGATGGCATTGAAGAGAAATTGAAGATGTGAGCTTGTATTAGACATCAGCCTTAGGCCAAAAACATTTACAGAGCATGAGCATGCGAGCATGATTGCAAACAGACCCTGGATAAGTTAAGCAGATGAATAAGCTCATTCAATCTTATTCATTTAACACCAATAGAGGGCTTCAAGAATTGGCCAGATGATTATTTCTGGCAGGACGTCAGAATTTAATACCCACCACAGCTCAATTTCTCTCTGACGTGTTCTGCTGAACAAAATCACAAATTGTTTGCAATTAAAAGAAAACACCAGAGCTTCCACCTCCCTTCCACCACAAGCCCCTGGCCCCTAATTTCTGTGTGGGGAAGTGGTAGCTTCCAGCTCTACTAGCCTGGGCCCATTGGAGTGACCATTCGCCCCGCCCCAACCCTCCTCCTCCCTCCCCACCGCATGGTAGTTGACCTGCCTTTGCCAATAGATTGCAACCACCACAAACACTGCACGCAGTAACACACTCACACCCTGCTGTGCAGCATGATTAGTTCCTTTTTGTGCACAATTAGAACTCGAACATGCTGGCAGCATCAGATGTGGCCACTTGACACCTTGCTTCAGGTCACTAGACGATGCCCTTGCTTGGAAAGGAAAAGGCAGTGCATGCACTGCCTGACATTTGAAACAACTGTTGCACAGATTCATTTGAACAACAGCATCGTGTGCGGTTTGTGGCACCTAATTGAATCCCTTCTCTTGAATCAAACCATATTTTTTTGAGCTCATGAAGTAATGTTGCTCTTTTCGGACTCACAAAAGCATGCTTTCAATCTTGTTTGAATGTTGGGTGCAGCCCTGAGAGGGGAAAGAAATTACCCAGGAGCGTGCCAAAGGCAACGGCCATGATCCACATGACAAAGAAGAATGGGACCATCATGACTGAGCCATGGGTGGAGGGGTCCCAAGCCGGATTATCTGCACACCCCAAAAACCCTTTGAGTCTTGGAGATGCCAACATTGGAGAACCACTGCCTGACTTTCTTGAGTAAGTTAAACAGCAATAGGCAGAAACTCTGCTAGGAGGAGATGGTGATCAATTGAGCGGGCATGAAACTGTTGGCAAGCGATGAAAACAGAATGTCGAACAAGCAGATGCAAAATGGAGGGAAGCGGGGTCCATCTTGAAATTGAAAAAAATGCGTGGGTGTGTAGATGGAGAAAAGGGTGGATCTCTCCAGTACCTTTGAACAGGATTGCAGCTATCTGGTAGAACCAGACGCCCTGCAGCATGACCAGCTGTGCCCTGACTGTGCTCAGTTTTATGCTGCGTGGATTGGCCACCTGCACATGCCAGTAGAGCCTATTCTGACACAGCTCAAAAGGCTTATAGTATCATCTGTGAACATTCAGCCCAACCTTCTTCAGATTCAAAAGACAGAGTGCAGAGCAAGCAGAGCATTTGCTTCACCACCTAAAGCAAAAGTACGTAGTGCGAAAAGAGAGCTTGGTCCGCCTTTGTGAAAGCTGTGCACCAGAGGAGAATGAAGATGAATCGCTTATCCTTTGGGTATCCGCAGCTTGTTTATTCATCAGACATGTGGCTATAATGATGGTTGCATCTGCCAGCTGCAAGGCTGGCGAGCATGCCCAACAAGGTTGCGGGGATACTACAAAGGGAGGGATATCGTACCTCGGCAAAACATACGATTGCCGCCAGGAACACGACCAGGACCAGTATGAGGTGCAATTTCATGTCAAGGGGGGTGCCTTTCAAGTGGAAGGCGAAAAGCACGCCCTCTATCAAGAGGGAGAGCCCCAGGAATCCCTGCAGCCAGATCAAAGCAGCTCAGGAGCGGGGTTTGGGGATACAACCAGGTTGGGACAGTAATGCGATTCTTGGATGCAAGCCCAAGAATACAATTTCTCCCAATAATTTGACTGAATGGTATTGATCTCAAAATCATATCAAGCATAAAGATTGCATCTCGACTCAGTGTCCCTCAGGTCTGAGTCAGCAACCTTCAACCATAGTGACTGCAGACTAAATTGCATGTTTGCTGGGAACTTCCAATTCCCTTGCAATCAAGATTGCCAAACAGCTAGGAACATGAGAACATGATCAAAGCGATGGTGGCAGCCTTTCCAACCACCTCCCAGACCCCCCTCCTGGTCGCCTCTCCCCCCACCATCCCCCATCGTTCCCTTGGGCCTCGAAGGCACGGCGCCCTGAAGCAACGGGTGCAACTGTCAAGCCAAAATTGCTGGCGGTGAGAGGGAGGCAAAGATGGTGTGGAGGGCTCACGTGTTCCGTCCCCTGTGGGAGGGTGCCTGGGGCGGTGTAGAAGCCGATGAGGTCCACCACCCCCGAGATGAGGAAGGCCGAGTACATGGCGGCGTGCTGCCAGTCCTGGATGTTGCCCTGCTCAAAGTGCCCCGTCTCAGGGTCGTACATCCGCCTGCAGCATGGCACTTGCAATTTTCTGAAGGGTCGTGTTCTGACTTTGTGTTTTCTGATGGGAAAAGATGAAAATTGGCCCAAAGTGCCCGGTCTCGGGGTCTTACATCTGCCTGCCCCGCAGTATATTCTTTTGAGAGGTGGCTTTTGGCTGGATGCTTTCTATATGGATGAAGGGATGATGTCCTGCCCAAAACAGGCATGCCCAGTCTCAGGGTCCTATATCCGCCTGCAGGATGGCACTTGTGTTTCTCTGAAGGGTCCTGTTGTGGCTGTGCGTTTTTTGGTGGGAACATTTAGCATTGCTCAAAGTGATTAGAGAAACGATCAGTCATCTGTGCGCTGGCTGGTGAGGGGCAATTCTTCAGGACATGAGCCAGAGAGAATTTAAAAAAACCCAAGCACGTGGCTCTTGGTAAAGGGTAGAGGGGCTGAAATCATGTTGGAGCAAAGGGCCTTTTAGGGACATAAACGATATCAATTCGGTGAGGTGATCGCTAGACACGTTAGAAGTAGAAGCGAGGGTCTAAAAGGATCGAAGTAATATGTCTGGCATTGCTCTGGCTGTCTATTGGCAAGAAATGATGCGGTCATTCCATTGAAGCATTCCAACAGGTCTCTTCTTGAATGGGGGGCTGGACCTGTAGGAAACATGTCCAGCCCAAAGCTCCAAGTTCATGCCAATGAAGGGCAGCAGGATCTTCACTATCGGTTCCACAGGCCACCTGCTGCCTATGCCTGGAAAGTCGTACCAGCTGCGGGATTTGTAGGGCCGCTTTGCGCTTGATTTGAAGTACAGCCTGCAGAATGAATTGAGGGATTTTTGGTGACTAGCGCTGCCATGATGCAGTATCTCCAAGCTGGATCTCAAAATGAGTGTCTGTCAGCCTGACGTCTGGGAAATGGGATTCTTCATTGGTTCATGAGCTGGATGTGACCCTCTCTGCTGTGAAAACCTGCATTGCAAATGATACTGGGCTTAGTTTCCTTGTGTATGCCACCATGTTTCCTATAAGTTCATTTGTCAGTCTTCAGCTCTTTGTGTTCTCAATGTGCTGAGGTTGGAGTTTAAAGCTTTGGGTATGGTGAATGCAGCGCTCTGTTGTGCAGCATCCCCCTTTTATGGGTCAATCGCAGGAGGAAAAGTCATAGACACTTATTGGGGTATGAACGCACCTGAAATTGCTGTATAGCCACCAGACTGACCATATGATGAAGAATGTGCCTGGCAGAACGTGCCCTTCCCAAGTTCCATGCTCGGGCTTGAAGGACGTTCCCGGTGGTGAAGGTGCACTGCTCCCCATATTCATGTGATCCATACCTCGCCGTCAAGCTGACCTTATCAAACACTAAAATTCCCTGACAGACACTGTCGAAGCTGCAGGTTGAGGTTGCACCGATGTCTCTGGATATTGAAAGGTCGTTCGAACCGAAGGCCGGAAAAAATTGCAGTGCCGATGTACGAATGGTGACAGGATGGCGATCAGCAGGCATTTGCAACAGTTTGCAAGAATTGGGAGGATGCTGAGTCAGTGATGCGTCATCTTTCGCTGAAAGATTTGAGTCAAATTCTAGCTGTTGGTATAATTTTTACCGATTTAATGTTTCTAAACCTAAACATACTCACAAATTTAGCTACCGAGATTCTTGATCTTCTCCAGGAAGATAGAATGCCAGCTTTGAAACTGCTATCTGCAGGCAAACGAAACTGGCATTCGACAGGACCCCACACCTGTGTAGGCCTTGAAATAAACATGAAGAATGACAGCTACCGCCACGGTGAAGGGAAAGAGCACACACTGACTTCGCTAAATAATGACAGGCGGCAGCGGCAGGTGAATGCAGTACTGGGTTGGATGAGCCAACACCAGGACACTCCCTATGAGATTTTTGAAAGGATGAGCAAGGCAGGTTCATGGCCACAACACTTGTGCACACCACAAGCTCCCTGCAGGTAGTCCTGATACTGATACTATGGCATCTTTCGACCAGAAATAGGCTAGAAAAGCATCAATCTGAAAGCACTATCCGCTCTCTGCGAGGCAACCCTGAACGCAAGCACAGCGATTTGAAAGCAACCCTCAGTCTGCTGTAATGTCAGAAGAACCTGCCAGTGGGTCGGCGATGGTCAAAGAATACAGATCTGTCCTACTGGATCCGATGGGGTGGCGCTCCGACGCACAGATGTGTGCGTTGTTTCAGGCTGCGTTCTTCAGGCTGCAGGGGCTGTGGTCCCCTCGAACCTTTCTGCGCCCCCCAAGGCCAGCTCTAGGGCGGAGAGACCCGCGCTGCGGTGGGACAGCTGGTAGCCAGGCGGCAGCATGTGATTGCTGGCAGTGGCGGCCTGCAGCTGGGGGTGGCGCCGCCAGATCTGGCGAAACTGCTGGTAGATCGCCATGATGCCGTCAGAGGGCAATACCGTCTCCTGTACCACATGAACGCGTCAATGGTGATTGGAGGTGTCTACCAAGACTGGTACCTCACTTTTGTGATGGCACGCCTGTGCAACAGCATGGCAAGATCAGGCACCTTCAACAGTGATGATGATTGGAGAGCTTTGTGCGCGATGTAGAGGAGTGTACCACACGTTTCGTCACGGAGGGCATAGAACCTTGCATATCAAGGACCTCATGATCAATTGTTTAGAAAGGTGAAAGGAGGCTTAGACAATCCTTTGACAGGTAGGAGCAGCCGTTTTGCACCCCCAGATGGGACCTCTTAGATTGAAGGGGATAATTGCCTCCAAACCAAGCACCCCTGCACCCAGGCTTCCATCATTCTGATCGTCGCTTAAGCGGCTACTGAGGACAGAGTAAGAATGGCACTCACCACAAGATTGCTCTCTGCCCCGCCAAGAGAGTCATCAGGCTGTGTCTTGGTGCCTTGAGCTCTTCCAGGAGCAGCCTGCTTGGAAGATTTTGAACTGGGCTTGGGATTCCTGGTGTGCTTCCGCCACACTCGGCCCATCGTGGCGCGTCAGATCCCCCTTGCAGTCCTGCATCAGTCCGAAAACCCCCTGTGAGTCCTCGCATCAGCCAGCCATCGTTTGATGGTACAAGGAATTTGGTCCGCGGCAGCCTCCTACCAACTCAACGCTCAACCTAGCAGCAAGCGGAGCGCCTCATCGATCGAGCTGATTGATCGGCAAAAGGAAACGAGGAGTCACCCAACCAACTCGATGAGCGCGAACAGATGGGAGAGGAATACCTTGATCAGCCAGCGTGCAGGCGAATCTAGAGATGTGCTACCGTTTAGCATGATTGGATCCGTGCGTCTGTGCGACCTTTCTCATATTGTTTGCTCTCAGTTTGAACTGCAAAAGTGGCAAGCCTCGTCCTAGTAAATCAAAAGAGATCCAAGAGTGATTGCCCGTGCGTTGTGAAGGTTCTCGAATAGCCGCAGAGATTATTGCAGACGCTGAACCGAGATTCTAAAAGCTTTTCTAGTTTGCACGCGACTAATGGTATGACTCATGCCTACTTGCACCAGAAGACAGGAAACAAAGGTTCCTCTCACGCTTCATGATGTCATTCAGTCTGGCATCTAGAATAGATCGGCATCTCAGGGCACCGAGAAACGATATCTGCCATAATGAACCAGTCTACTCGCCGTGTAAGCGTGATAATCGTTGAGCATGATAGACTGGGTCCAAGGAATGTAAAGGATTGATAATAAAATCAATTTGAAGGTATTCAATTGGTTATTCGCGAAATTTCCGAATCATGCAAAAGCGGCATGTGACTCGGACGGACCAGCAAGCACAGGAAGTATGGTCATGTCGCAGCTTACATCGCATCGCATCACGCCCCTGCTGCAAGGTGTGATGAAAGACAGCCATAACAGCAACTCTGCACCCTCTCTAAGAGTGCATATACGCCTTGCAGGCGTCATCCCTTCCAGCCTGCTTCATTGTCCGCCTAGAGACGTGTCAAGTTCACGTTGGGTCGACAGGATGCACACATCCACATGAACTTTGTGAGGGTCCGCCAGAAGAGGGGGAAGGGGGGGGGGGGGTCTATCTAACCGCATAGATTCACACATCAGCATTGCGATTATGGTCACTGACAGCAGAACAGAATTCGCAAAAGTATGCAAAAAGTCAGCCGAAGACTGGCCTTGGGAGAGTTGGGCCCTATGTACCCTGTTCCGGCCACATCATTTTTGGACTTCGTGAAAGGCGGCAAGATGGCGGATGGTTCCTTCTCCATCAGCTGTACCTCTGTATTGCCCGTAGTTGTGGTTGTAGGAATTGTGATGTAGGGAGGACAATTATTCTTGATAAGGCTTCGATTCTGTCCAGAGTTTTGCTTGTATCACTTCTTTCGCATCACTTGAAAGGCAGAATTTTGCAGACTCTTGATGTAATTTGGTTCAGCTTTAGTAATGGCTTTGAAAAGGAGTGCAGTCAGCACCTAGGCATTGCTCCTCACAATAATTGTATCTTTTTATGTATAACAAGTAGAAACTTTATGATCATATGCTGCACTCTTTTGAATGCCACCTGCTCAATTTGGCCTCTGCAGGGAAACACCAAGGACATGACAAGGAAATCACTGAAGAACAAAATGCAGGACAGCACCTACATATTCACAACAAATTCACCACATTTCTGCGGCCATTACGCACAGTCCCACTCTCTAACTACCTTTGACCCCATGCCAGCCAATGCAGCTGGAAGGGTCTCAAGAAGCGCTTGTACTCTCTCCTAACCTGAAAACGCAAAATCACCGTTGTATTAAAAGGCTTGTCCTCTTCTGCAACCATCGTGCTGGGACCCAGTGGAAAGGGATCTACTCGGAAATAGCAGAATTGATCCAAATTTATTCAGGGTTCAGTGGCACAGTGAGGTTGCCCTCCACCAAGATGCCCCCCCTCTCTCCAGGGACGGTGCTGTTCCACAGGTTGGTGTACTCCTCAGGCAAGGGGCGGTTCTCCTTGGGGCTGATCCACAGGCGCAGCAGGTGCCTCCGCTCTGTCATGTCCTCGTGATCCTGCGCGCGCATCAAGAATACGCCAGGGTGTCACCTTTGCATTCTGATCCTGGGTAGAAGAGGGAACCGTCTCTCATGCACACCATTGTTGCAAGCACGTATTTCAACCAGCCAACAAGGCTGCACTTCTTGAACATAGACTACTTTTTGCACCAGACTGTCGTCTTGACTCTCCCCAGTTGATGTTTTTCTAAAGCAAGCACGGCCAGAAGAGCATGCCAGTCCCAGCATTGTATAGGAATTCTGTGTGGTGAGCACAGGATCGCTAGTGTAGGGTGGGGGCGGGGGGAAGGGGGTTGCAACGGGACAGGGAGCCGCATAACACAGTGAGCTCACCTTGAAGGAACTCCGCTGGTGCTGCTGTGTGAGGTTGTTGAGCAGCTGGATGTCTCCAGGCTGCAGCAGGAACTCCATCCTGAGCTCATCGCTGCTGGCCAGGGCGGCAAAGATGGCCAGAGCCTCCTTCTGCTTTGCGGTCAAGCGGGGAACCCTGCACCCAGATGGCAGGCCTCAGGCAGGGGATCTTGAAGGTAAACTCTTCATCGTTGCTTGAGGCAGATGTAGCTTTGTCATGGACATGGGCAACATTTAAGGCTGTGCCCGTTAGGTGCAGGCATCAGTCCGGTAGCGCCATAAAACATCGCTCGACTGCACTTTGAGCACCTCAGCTCAGCTTGCTTCTGTCTATGCACTTCAAAAAGCATTCATACAGAATGGCTGCAAAATCGTGAAGCACATTATAATTCTGCTTAAAATCTGCAACAGTACAATCCTTTCCCGGAATGTATAAGGTTGCTGAGCCGCTTTTAATTGGAAGCAGGGCTGGTTACAGCAGGAGACAGGCCTCTTGAGTCATCAATTGATTCAAGAAGCCACAAGAGGTAGTGATGAAGTGCTTTACCAGGAGTGCCTCTGGCTCAGGTGATAGTATGTTCCAGTGTGGTTCACGCTCAGGTAGCCCTGCAGGTGGAAGGAATTCAGTATGCAGAGCATCCTGTAGAGGCATCACACTGTTGTAGAGATTTTTGGGTATCTTTGTATCAATATCTCAATGGCACA
This sequence comes from Chloroidium sp. JM, assembly GCA_004335615.1. Taxonomy (NCBI): domain Eukaryota; kingdom Viridiplantae; phylum Chlorophyta; class Trebouxiophyceae; order Watanabeales; family Watanabeaceae; genus Chloroidium; species Chloroidium sp. JM. Next base: position 659,297 of record QAXI01000458.1, on the reverse strand, counting down.
TTTGCAGCAATGAGATGCTCCAATCACACAATCAAGCAACCGGTCCCGCCAACTTGTCAAGCTCAATTCACGCCATGCATGGTATATGATTTGCTCCTCCCGACACGCCGTAGCAGTCTAGAGTTGTGGGATCAAATGAGAATTTCAGAGCAGGGAAACGCGCACATCATGGTACTGGAAGATGGGTTGCTGGTACGCCTCGGCCTTGCCGGGCGGGATTTCGCCCTTGCGGTCAATCCACCAGATGGGCTTGGTCAGCTCCTCCACCAGGTCCCTCCTGCACGAGCAGGGGCTTGGTTTCATGGAAAAGGAGAGGTGTGGGAATTTTGCCCCTGCAAGTTGTCAGGCTAACAATCATTGAAGAACTGCGCCAAGCACGAGACATGCTCTGTCCATCATATGCCATCTTGAGGTTTGCAGGTCCCATTGTGCAATTCCCGGCAAAAACGCACTTTGCGGCAGAGAGGGTGAGATTGGAATGGCTTTGACACCAGTGCAGCTATCAGAGTATGCGGCAGCCATACCTGCCATGCCTGAGCATTTCGTTGTGGATGGAGATGGATGATGCCCAGCTGCTGAGGCCTCCCTCCGGTGCCTGTTTCAGGCATAGAAGCCCCACCACATCTGCCTACAATCAAGGAAAAGGTTGCCACAGATGATGTTCTGCTCGTTAATTGATCCTCCTTGAAGGTTGTTTGCACACGCACAAGGGATTGAGTACACATGGCGTTGAATTGACAGTCCTCCTTTATCCTTTGAAAACTTCAATATTGTTTACACACAGACAGGGGACTGTAAACATGGCATTGAGTGCTATGGTAGGCAGAAACATGCACCAATCAGTGAGCCATTTACACGAGTACGGGTTGATGAAATACCGAGTCATTGTGCCAGGGTTGTGCCAGGGGTGTGGCATACACGCGTGTGATGGGTCGGTTCACATCGTGCCCAATGTTGCACACGTGGCCTACGATGTGGCCCCTGCAGTCAGGGCACAACGCTCAAATCCTCTATGATTCCGAGCACAATCATTCAGCCTCTTGTAAAATATCAATATATCATTTGTGCAGTATAACGGCTCTGATCAATAAGGTGGCTGGCCTACAGGAAAGAGTAATTTCATGTTTTCTGCCCATCCTCATCAAACTCTGCTTGATTCTATTTGGATTCTCAAATGAGATGGAGCTGAATGAAGGATCTCAATGAAATGCCTATCTCAAACAGCAAAGTTAGGAACAGAAGAGGCGCTCACTTGGCGTTCTGAGATACCACATTGCCCATCCAGAGTCCAAAGCCCCAGTAGATGGTGATCACCTCCTGCCTGGAGTACTTCTCCACTGGCAGGCCCCTGCACTCCCAGTCACTAAGGCTCAATATCCTGGCTATTGTGGGTGTGAATTGATGCAGTACACAGTGTAATGCTTTGGATCAGTGCTTCCCAGTCGCTAGCCTAAAACTGCTGGCCTTGCCTGTGCTGGGCTCCAATCATCTCAGAATGAATCTGAGAAGAAGATGCTGGAGGGTGAGCCAATTGACCAATTTAAACGGGCCTTCAGAATGCAATTCCCTCGTCACGATGGCCAAGCAGGACATGCCTTAGTCAAGAAGAATGTTTGGCATTAACGGTGGTGAGTCAAATTTGGATCCCTAGCATTCAGGGCACTTGCCTGATGAGCTGGAAGCCGCGCCCTGAAACCACCTCATCACGCCATTTCCGCAGCTTGGAACCCAGGGTGGGGAGGGGGAACTGCTCGGTGCTCTTGACAGTCTCCTGGAGGTGCAGCAGGTTGCCCTGCACCGTGCATGCAATAATGCTAATATTGTGAGCACTACAGATCCAAACAGATCCAAATTTCTAAAGAGTAAACTTCCCGCGTTTGTCGCAAGCAGGATGACTTGCAAGTATGGAGCAATTGAAGCGCACCAGGCATTGGTGTGCAACGACTACATTGCAGCGTAGGAACCCATATCAATTCCGGCGGCATATGAGGAGAAGGAGGCAAGTACCTCTCTGCGGACTTCCAGCGCAGAAACCAGCTTGAGCGCAGCATCAATCTCACTGATGTCCTCAGCCGCCAGCTGGTAGATCCAATCCTTGCTCTTCTGCACGTCCTCTGCGAGCCATGCAGAGGGGTCTTCCACGATGGTGAAGGGCTCGATCTTCCCTTGAGGGCCTGTGCCTCTGCATAAAAATGTATATTTCAGAGTCCAGGGCAAGCCGAAGCAGTCAGAATCTCCAGGAAAGAAATTCTATCTTGGATTTAACGAAGGAAGATAATACATTTGATACTGTATTCATTGATTCGGCCCCTCTCCTCAACTTTGCTCGCCAGAGGAAATCGGAGAAAAGCATTTCGTTGGCACGTGCGGGCTGAAAGGAGAGAATTACTTGATGTCGTAACGCTGTGATTTCGCGCCTGAAGCAGTGTCTATACCTGACTTTCTCGGCGGACCAGGCGTTGGATCGCTTCGCGGCCTGTAGTTTCGCGTATTCGATGCGGGCCTCGCTGAGCTGCTGCTGAACGAGCGCGCTGGGCCCGAGATCAGGGAGTGCGGAGTCTACGAGGGCTACGGGCGCCATATTCGTGGGGAATGAGAAGAAGTTTGAAGAGGATTTCGAGAAATGACGCCCTCTGTTATGCACGGGAGGAATGCCAGGTTTGTAGGTGGGGGGTAGGGGTCCAGACGTGTACAATGGTTCTGAAGAAGTCTGGAAGCACCATAGCCACTTTGGGCGAGTAATACGCTAGAAAGAGTCTCGTCAATCGAATATTGTCAATTTGCGTGATATGCTGGGTCACTTAGCCAAGAGCCTCGCACAGCCAAGGTTGCTTTCAGTAGCTGATACTCAGCTGCATCGACTAGAGCATCACTGTGTTGCAATCACCAAGGTGAACTCCATTTGATACCGAAATGAAGATTCTACAACATGTCGGCACACATGCACAATCTAGATCACGTTCAGCCGCTGGGCGACATGATTTTCGTTCCTTACCGCCATTTTATTATCAGAACTGAAAACTTTACGCATTTACTTCTGGAAGCACGACACTCGCAAATCTCTGCCTGTACTGCTGTCACCCAACCTGTCGACTTAGCTCAGGCTTCGTTAATCTGGCTCCAGGAATATCCCCATCCATGTTTACTGGTCAGCGTAATGAATCAGAAGTGCTGCCTCAGTTCGATTCACTCTCAAGTGTCCAATTCACTCTCTGGTGCAGGACAGCACCCAAATCCGGAGCCAGGCTGGCTGGTTGCTTAACTCCTGGCAGAACCAGACCGCCGGGTTCTCTGCCAGCCCCTGCCACTCAGCGGGCAAGGAGGAGACTCCCAATGAGGGGGAGGGCGGTCAGCAGGGAGACCAGACCGAGGCAGGCACTGCGTCAGATCCATATGCAGACCTCTCGCGGGAGCAGCTTGCCAGCGAGCTTCTAGAGAGAGATGGGGCTCTTAGTGCCTCAGCTGCCGAGGTGACTAGCCATCCCAATTCCCCCATGATGGCATCCCCTGTGCTGCATTATTTCCCATCTCTTGCCCGGATCGTCCTCTCTCTCCCTTGTTCACCCTTTCCTTGAAGTTTGTATCATGGTCTTCACAGCTTCCCATGAGACATCAGCGGTATGGCTCAGTCAACAATTGTTTGGGGCCATGCCTTACACAGGGACAAAGCACAGCGGGGGGCCAGGTTGGATCAGCACACTGAACAGGGGTCGAAACTTCCAGTGTGTGTCCTTGAGGAAGACGATGCAGGATCTGGTTGCTGACATGCGCCTTGCTGCTGCAGGTGGAGGAAAAGGTGGATCAGTTGAAGCGGACGCTGGCTGACATGGAGAATCTGCGGCAGCGCTCAGCCCGACAAGCTGAGACCACCCAAAAGTTTGCCATCCAGGTGAGTCGTTGGACAGCTGGGGTCTGCATTTCCCCAGGTGTTTGGGATGGTGGATGCGTGATGAGGAGGAGGAGAAGCAGTGTTTGCCTTGTTCCTCTGTGCCCTAGGCAGCTTTCTAGGTAGACGGTGCACTTATTGCAACCTGCAATTCCAAAGAGGGGTTAGTGAAGTTGTGGAAGTAAGGATGCTTCATCAAAATCCAGCTTTCAAGCCTTGCAAAGCGACTCACCAATGGACCTGATCATTTTGCCACGAAGATTGCTCTTATGAAACATTTCCAATAGCTTGGTCCCCGAAGAACATATGATGCGGTTTGCGGCCATGCTGTGCAATGACCACAGCTTCATTTTTGCTGAACTGAAGACCATTGTGCAGAAATTCCTGAAGAGTATGCTGGACGTCGGGGACAATCTGGAGCGTGCCTACACAGCTGTGCCACAGGAGGCCCTCCAGGTACTTTACCCCCAACCCCTTTCATCACCCTCGCAGTTCCTTGTTGCAGCAATCAGGCATTCAAATTCGTTGTTGTCTGTCTGTTCGTGCAGCAGGATGTGGGATCCTGCCTTTGCTGGTTTGTATCTGACCTGTGATATCCCGAGATATGCATCATGGTTGCAGGGGCCAGTATTTTGTCCAGGATTGGATTTGCAACAGGCAGCATGACCTGTTCTTCCATTATGCTCGTCCATTTGCCTTGTATCGTTACAGGGTCGGGACAAGGATGGCAATGGCCTGAGTGCTGAGGCTTTGGTGACCCTGCTTAACAGCCTCACCAATGGCGTCAAGCTCACAGAAAAGATCTTCGACCAGGTACAATTGATCAGCTCATATTTGGCTCTGCTTGCCAGCTTTCTATTCCATCTGCCTTTGTGGTGCTGGACTTGGAACATTATTCAGCAAGGGCTGCTCAGGGAGGTCTGTAGTGAGGAGGTGCACTCTCTGGCTTCTCAAGGTCTGTAATTTCTAGTCACGACATGAACATCGATTCTGCAAACCATCGTGGAGTATTGAAGCTGAATTGTTTTTATGCCGTCCACAAACAGGAGATTTGCTTGTTTGTCTGTATTCCCCACATCGGCTGGCGCAGGGTCTGCATGAAAATGGCGTCGGGAAGAGCAAGCCGCTGGGCGAGAAATTCGACCCCAACTTGCACGAAGCCCTCTTTGAGATTCCGGACCCTTCCAAGGAGGCCGGCACCATAGGAGTAGTCACCAAGGTGGCATCCCTGCCCCAGCTGTCTTTGGACTGAAGGGAAGGATGCAAAGAGGGACTGCATGGCTACCAAGCTTTGTGGTCTATTGGGTTGGGTAGGTAGAGGGGTGGGGTTTACCACATGAATTGAAGCAGCAGTACCCAACTTATATTGAGGCACCGCAGCGAGCAGATTGAGAGGAGAGGCAGGAGGATATCATGGCCATGCTGACTGCCTTCCTGAGCAGGGCTGTGGAGAGGTCTTTGCCACCATTTTTGGAGAGGAGATGGGAGGGAATCCACAGCACGGATCAGGGCTTGCTGTATTCAGCTACCACACACAGTGTTGTCCAATCCTGACAAAAATGCAAATTTCCCTTCCTTTCAGGAACCAGGCACCAAGGTCAAAAAGTGACAGCCTACTTGTGCCTGCAGACCGGGTACACCTTGGCAGGCAGGGTGGTGAGGCCAGCCCAGGTGGGTGTTATCAGAGGGGCACCGCAGGACAGCTCCTCGAATGGAGACTCCTAGACAGCCCAGACCGTGCCAAGGTCTAGGCTAGGAACTCCTAGCCCAATTGCCTGCATGGAGGGCTTCGATGCTGTTGGGGGCCATGACCTGATGCGTGTACGCGTTGGACAGCCTCAAGGGGTAGCTGCTTTGGGTGCAATGAGGGTCGACATGATTCTCAGCTGGATTGGGATGGCCGATGGGTTGAAAGAGGCCTGCGGATTTGGGTGAGCATGGCTTAGGCCAAGTCTTAGGATAGGCGTTGTGACAGGATGAAGCGTATTCGTGGTTGCATGGGCTGGAAGACTTGACAGGTACTGCACGAGGATTGGCCAGCATTTGTAGTGAATGCAAGTGAGTTTTGTGAACCAGAATAGGCCTAGGGTCGATGCTGCTCACAGAAGCGATAGCACAGCTGTCAAAGGATCCTCGAATGGTGCAGCCATGCACATTTCCTGCAAGAGTAACCAGAGGTGTACAAGCCTGATTGTTTTGCAGCAGCACTGAAGTGTATCGCATGTGTGTCCCTCCCAATTTTCAAACTTGCACCACCCATGTCCAGGGCAATGAAGCTGTGTGGCTGCCAGAGAAAGCAGATGTGAGCAGTTGAGGCCAGGATGATGAGCTCAAGCTTAAGGTAGTACACTCTTTGAAATCAGCTTCACTCATTCACCATGCGTGATATATGTGCACCCAAGCAGTGCACTGGAGCCCGCCTGGCAGGCCCGCCTGGGAGGCTCAGAACTTGTCTCACAGCAGAGGAAAGTCATCAGGAAGTTCAGTTGGGAAGTGCTGCCTTTGGCCATGACGGGGCTTCCAGCCATGACGGGGCTTCGTTTACAAGGGTATGTATCCGACTCGAGCATTCTTCAATCACAATTCTCGACACTACGATCACTTGCCTCTCAGAAAACTATTGACACCTACACGACCCTCATCATGGCTCTGCGAAGCTTTCTCCTGTTGATGGTGGTAGTTGCAACCGCCCACCACACTACCGCCGTCACAGGTAACAAGCCACCATCACTGCTGTTGGTGTAGAAATCCAAGCATTAGAAAGGCTCCTCTGTACAATTTTCATTTATGAGCAATTGCAAGCACTGCTGATATGCTGGCATGCCAGCATAAATTAAGGGCCCATACCTTGTATGGGCTCTGCAATACCAATTTATGAACTTCTCCTCATAGGGGCAAGGAGCCTGCTGCAGTTCGACTTCACCAGTGCTGAAGCTCAGGTATGCAACATTCTAGCAGCAACAGCGCTGAATCTGGATCATTCTATACTGTTGCTTGAATTTGTGCAACAGGTTGCCCTGCCCATCAATGATCCATCAAAACGTAGCCAGCAGATCTGGCTGTGAAAGGCTATTTGAGCCTTTTCAGGCTGTGAGTATTTACAGAAGGTGCATGAGCAAGGGTGAGGCTCATCATCTGGTATTCACAGATTTCTATGCAGGCAACGGCAATCAGCTCAGGAGATGGGACTGCGTTTGCCTTGGCAACTGCACAGGCCTTCGGCCAAGGCAGCAACTCGGAAGCCTTCGCCTCAGTGCTCAGCCAGGGCATCCAGCAGCGCGGCTGCGGCTTCTACCAGCAGGCGTTTGCACATGTACCTTCACCTCCCAGCTTCCTCTTGCAATTTGTCTGAGAAAAGCATCGCAGCGTTTTGTAAGAAAATGATGCATGACAAGACAAAAGAGGCTCTGAATCTTGTGGTAGAGAATTTCATCAATATCCTACCTGGAGAACCTCCACTGTCTGAGCAAGAAATCAAAGAAATCAGCTAAAGCACCTTTTCTGTCAGCGGTAAGAAGAAAATCAAGGCAGGAGTAGCAACAACCTGCCGGCTTGATGCAGGCACAAGCGATTGCCCAGAGCAACGGGTGGGGACAATCGTTCGCCCAGGCGGCAGCCAGCTCCTCTGCCATCAACCAGTGCTTCGGCCGGTCCCTGGGCTTCAGCCAAGCCACAGCAAATGCAAACGCCCAGGCCCAGGTAAAGAGATCCCATTCAAGAGATTTCCTCTTGTTTTTGCTGAAGCTCTGGTGCAGGATTGCCATGGCACAAATAGGCCTGGCCCTGCTGTCTTGTTGGTGGCGTGCACATGATCAACAGATTCCAAATGGCATGTCTTGAGATTGCAGCATTGTGCGATCCAATCCAAAACCAGAGGCGGCAAGCCCAAATGCCGGAAGTGGATCCACCCTGTTCCCAACCCACAGCCTGTCTCATCGCATGTCATCGCTCACCCCTGCATGGTGTTGGCTGCAGTCCGGCGGCCTTGGCAGCGGATTCGGCCGCAAGATGCTGCAGTCCGGCGGAGACTTCTCCCAGGACTTTGGCAGCAACTTCAACGGCGGCTTGCAATCCAACGACGGCTTCTCCCAGGGCTCCGATCGCTCCTTCAACAGCGGGCTGGGCCGCTCGGGCTTCAACAGCCGCTTCGCCAGCGCCGAGGCCCAGGCAACAGCCATCAGCTCCGGATCCGGAAATAGCCAGGCTTTCGCAGAAGCGACCGCTGTGGCTTTCCACAACGGCGGTTCCAACGCCCAGGCATATGCAAACGCCGTCTCGGAGGGCATCAGGCGGCACGGCTGTGGCTTCTACCAGCAGGTCATTGCACAGGTGCACTGCGTCTATCATTCTTGACCAAATTCCACTTCTTCATGCACTTGACATGGGAGCAGTGGCATGCATTGCAATCAGGATGGTTGCCTGGCTTCAGGTCTCGGGTTACTCGGGTGAAGTGGCTGGGTGTGAGAGAGAATGAGCTGATGAGAGAAGAATGGCTTCTGTCCTGCCAGCAGCAACATCACAGACCAGACCTCTAATTCCAAAGGAGACTGTGCTGCAGGCTCAAGCCATCGCGGTGTCCAACGGCTGGGGCCAGTCGTTTGCCCAGGCTACTGCAACTGCAACTGTCATCAGCAGCTGCGGCTGGAGGTTCAGCGGATAGCCAGGGTAGGGGTTTTTGATTTGTGGACTAGATTTGAGCCTGTAGATTGGATCAGATTCTGCTAATAAAGCGCCTGCGTGCTACGCATGATCAGCAGCCAGCTAGTTTTGTTGTGCTGTGACCTTATTTTGACTTTGAATCGGGAATTCTGACAGTGGTGAACACAACCAAAAGTTGAAACTTGCTGAGAACCCTTGTCGGTGAGCTTCATGGCAGTGTGGCCCAATATGAATAGCGTGTTGGCAGAACGAAATTAAACAGACTCCGCATTCCTCGATCTGTTGATACCTATCAGACTTGGCTGTAAGACCCTAGCAGCTCTCCCTGCCACCAATATGATATATCCACGTTCCTCTCCAAAAGACCAGACACAGGAAGGCATTGTTGCATAGCCAGCCCAGCTTGACCTTGCAACCCAAACAATAGAACGAGGCAGCCAACCTCAACATCCCTTCCTCCACACCTGCTCTGCAAGGAGGAGAGGGAATCAGGCCGATGCCAAGAAAACAAAGCTTTCTGCACCACAGGACACCCATCCGTGTCATATTTTGCCAAATGCTCTGTTTTGCAATCCATAGGAGAGGGGCAGGGGACTGGACTTCATGTTCTCGATATCAGCTTATTACATCTGCTGTCGATAATCAACTATCTTGGACACACTCCAAGTACATGCTCTCCCAGCAAGCACATCTGGGCTCCCTCCCACACACTCTGCATTGCATCATCCACGAGACAGGGCAGCAGACCAGGGGCCGCCAAGCAACACAATCAGTACGTGACGTTTCTGGGCAGATCTCTGTTGACGTTCTCCCTCATCTGCTGTCTCAGGTGAATGCGGTCCATCTTCTTTGCCTGCTTCTGTGCCTGCTTCACCGCCCTCTTGGCCTGGGCGTCCCCCGGCCCCTCCAGCAGGGCCACCCCCATGTTTCGGTACCTGCAACTCGTCAGCTCAACCAGCCAGTATTCTGCTAAATTTGCAATACTTTAAAGAAGCAGGGGATGGCATGCTGGAGAGCACATCCGTTCTTAGTGCATCGCTACAAATTTGCCTCTGATGTAGGGTGAAACCGTTTCAGCTACCGTTGACCATCCCAGCAAGCCTGCTGCAAGAAGGAACAAATAGCCGCCCTCATAAATTCAATTTCTCCACTGCAATGGGAGGCGACCAAAGGCACAGCTCAAAAAAAAAGCCGCAGGGCACAGCTCAAAGGCTCTCTCTGCGCAGTGAGCAATTCAGACTGCAGGAGCTCCCAGAAGCAAAATTGGAGCCACTCTGCTGCCAAACAGATCCATGTGAAGGTCCACCAGAGGGACAAATCACAGTCTTGTCCCTCTTCCGGAACGTAAGAGAACAGCAGGTAGGGGAATTCGGGACCCCACCTCTGCTGCACCATGGCCTGGTGCGTGGACCTGCGGTTGTCGACTGGCCTGTGGTTCTGCCTGTAGTAGCGGGCAAAGTCCCTGCTGCCCAAGATCCTGCCGCCGCCACCCCCGCCTTCCCCCCCAACCGCCAGCTCGTAGCCCCCCGTGACCCCGGCTGCGGCATCCTCACCACCGCCGGCCAGCACGATGTCCATGCCCTCGGCTGCACAGAGAGGAAGTGTGAGGTCGTCGAATACGAAGCTTCTCTGAAGATGCACCCAAGGTTTGTGCTAGAAGTGCCATCCCTGGGGAACATGTGTCTAGGTGCACACATTGCAATGACTTGACCTCCCCTGAGTACAAATATCCAGGCCATGCTCGCACATGCCGTGCTTTCAGTTGCCAAGTCAAGCACTGAGGGCATGATGCAGAGTCTGCAGTCGTTTTCGTCAGGAATGTGGGAGCGTAGCATCCCGTAATCAGAGCAATGAGAGCAGGGCCTTCAAAAACCCTCCCAGATGTAGATAATCAGTATGATGAGCATGACCACACCGTCACTCTCTCATTCCCCACTTTTATCTTTCATGCATCTCAATAAATACGAAGCAAAACATCGTGGCTGACTGTGAGTTGCTGTCAAGGCGGTTGGGGAAGGAGGGGGGAGGAGGGGGGAAGGGGTATTGGCTTCAGCACCTTGGTCCTGGGCGGAGTAGTCGTAGTAGTCGGCGTACTCCTCCTCCACGCCGTCGTAGACCATCTTGCACTGGTTGGTGTCCACCATGTGCTGCTGCACGGCGTTCAGGCTGCCCAGCTGCTTGGCGTTGGGGTCCAGCCCACTGGCATACAGCGGGATGTTGCCCTCTGCCAGTTTCGCACCCTGCCAGGACACAATTTCTTCACTCTCCGCTGATTTGGACCCTGCTGCTGAATTTCGTTTATTTTTGGCAAGCTTGAAGAGACAACAGGCCAGAGGGGAGCCATGCGACCGGCTGCACAGGCCCAATCAAGGGAATGGCTGGGCGCTTGAGTGAAGTGAACGAATCTTACAGAAAAAAACATGAAAGTGCCGCAGGCTATGAGGTGGACTGTGTGCCACACCTTTCTTCTTAACACCACCTCCCTTAGCAGCGTCTGACACAGATTCCTGACCTTTTCATCCATGCTGATTCACTTTTAAACGTTGTTGCGGATCCTCCAGGTGCACAAATTGGCAGCGCAAGGAGATGTTTGGAGAATGTGGTATGGGTCAGGATAGAGGGACACAAGGGGGAAGGGTAGACGCACAAGGTACTTGATGAGGCCGTCGGGATCCTGCAGGTACTCTGCGTCTGGCAGGTAGAAGCCGAACTTCTTCCACATGTACTCCAGGTTGGCTGCCAGGTCCGCGCTGATGTGGTTGTCGAACAGGCTGCGCCTCACGTCCCACTCCGCAACCTCCGGGGCCTCCCGCACCTGCCCAGCAGCCTGATTGCCTTCTTCCTCATCCTCAGAGGCAGTCTCCCACTCAGAGCCCTCCGCCTCCATGTCCTGCACAATCAGGCATGCTTTTCCTGGGACATGAGGCACCTTGAACAACCTTGGGGGGGGGGAAGGG
>QAXI01000458.1:592480-625677 GCA_004335615.1 Chloroidium sp. JM | reverse complement strand
ACACACCCGGCCAACCCACACCCTTCTCCCTCCCTCCCTCCACCCCCAATTTGGACCTAGGTTCGGGCTCAGTTATGTCTTGGATGAGATGTTTCCCTGTCTATCACGCGCTTTTGGGAATAAGAAGCTTTCTAATTCACACTCCTCTGGCTTTTTGATGCTTCTTGTTGTGATGAATCAGACTAGGGCTGCACAGAAAGCCGTATGTGGTGCAATCCAGCTCCCATGCAGACTGGTCCAAAGTTGAAGGTGGCGATATACAAATGCAGGGAAGAGAACGACCTGGGTCCAATCTATGGCTTCCAGTGGCGGCATTTTGGTGCCAAGTATACCGACATGCATGCTGATTACATGGGGAAGGTGAATCCTGCACCCTCATACAAGTAATGCCCTACAGGGACGTCCTGCCTTGTGAAGCGTCCTGACCTATCCTATCAGTAAGGTTTTGGTGCAAGTCAGCTTGCATGATGGACAATTGGGTGATAATAACTCTTTTTTAAGTGAATGCCTGAACTGGAAGGTTTTGCCACTGCGATGTTGCATTTGCAAACCTGCGTGGCCAAGAAGCAGCATCTACTGGAGGCGCATTTTTGAGTGTACTTTGAATACTTCATGCAATTGCCAAGGGGTGAACATTCCATAATATTCTCAATCTGCCATTCATTGTGCTGCCAGTCAAGATGCAGCGGAAATGCAGCTGACTTTGGACATGTGATAGGGGGTGGATCAGTTGGCCCAGGTAGTGAAATTGCTTAGAAACAACCCCAGCGATCGTCGAATCATTCTGTCCGCCTGGAACCCTGCTGCAATGCCGGAAATGGCCCTTCCCCCCTGCCACATGTTTGCCCAGGTCAATTCCTTCCCACCGCCTCTGTTGATTTGGTGACTGCTTTCCTCTTCACACAGTGCTGCAATAGGGAGGGGAGGTCCGCCTTGCTAGGAAATGTCACGTCCTGCATCATCTTTGACCTCAGCTGAGACGAGCTGCAAGAAATGAGGGGGGCGGGACTGGTGGTACTTGACTGAATTATCTCACATGTCCACAGAGAGGCAGAGGCTGAGCAGAATGTAGAGCACAAAAAGCTGAGACTGCATCAATGCATTGACTGACAATGCTGTGTCCTGAAACTCAAGCTTTCTGCAGTTCTATGTGGCAGATGGGGAGCTGTCTTGCCAGATGTACCAGCGGTCCGCCGATCTGGGACTTGGGGTGCCGTTCAACATAGCCTCCTACGCCCTGCTCACCTGTCTTTTAGCCAAGGTGTCCCCTCAATCTCTTTCCCCTCCTCGCCCGTCAAGAAATTCAACCAAGTATGACCTTCACATCGACTTGCTGCCAAGTCCTGACTGTGTTGCCAAGGTAGATTGCCATACCTATCTGACTTTGGAGTGGGCAGAGCATTTCTCTCATGAGCTTGCAAGACCGTTCCAACCGCACAAAGTTACCAGTGATCCTGCCATATCTGAGGTATGACACTGCTTGCTGACTCAAAAGCCTCTGTTTGGTGCTGAAGGTTGTGATCTTTGCAGGTCACTGATCTGAAAGTGGGAGACTTCGTGCACGTACTGGGGGATGCCCACGTGTATGCCAACCATGTCGAGCCCCTCAAAGAGCAGCTAAAGAACTCTCCACGGCCCTTCCCGGTGATTCCCAACTTCTCACTTTTTTGAAAGCAATAAACTCAAGACCTGATGCTTTGCAGCTTGGGTTCTGAAAGGCTGTTGCACATTCCTGCAAGCCAAAATCATGGTTCTCATTCGTAAATTCCACACTGTGTTGCGTTTGTCTCCTGCTGACCAAATGCCAAATCCATCGCGAAGCTTGGCAAGTAAAGCGAAACTCATGCAGGGTTGCTGAATGATTGCTGCAATCTCATTTGAAGCATGTTTTTGGAGTCAATTTGTTTTGCTCAGTGCCTCCTGAGGCGCAAGCGCTATTCCCTCAAGAACTTTGATTGCAGGTGCTGAACATAAAGTCAGACAAGACAGAGATCACAGAGTTCAGCTTCGAGGATCTGGAGCTGATAGGCTACAACCCCCACAAGAAGATAGACATGAAGATGGCTGTATGATTGCCTGTGGCAGGCATGATGACTGTATTGTTGCTTGAAAGTATGGTACTTGTTCTCGCGAACAAATGAACCCTATTCCACCCATGCGATGGATCACATGGAGCAGGAATGCATTGTGTTGAACCTTGGAATCCTTGGCAGTGTTCAAATGCCTGGTGAGTATTAGTATGCACCACTGCTTCATGATGTGGTTTGAATCCATGCATGTTTGTGCTTTTCCGTACACTGTCTTTGTGAAGCAAGGTATATGCAACAGATGCTGCCTTCAGGGCAGCGCTTCAGTATGCACTGAAGCGCTGCCTTTGCAAATGCATAAGGAATTTTTTGAAGAGATCGCAAGGCTCCCATTTGTGCAAGCTGTGATAGGCTACACCGCCATTAGCTTTTCATTCTACAGGGAGGGTGGGATTGGAAGGGGATACATGATCCTTCTGGTATAACAGTAGAAGCGTATTAGAATGCTGTAAAGTCACGATCCGACTGTAGATATACAAGCAGCCATGGCACTTAACTGCCACAGCACGGCAAGACGGCCCTATAAACATCGCCACTCAATTTGTACACGACCGCCCCCTTGACCAAGGGCGCGATCCCACCTATCGACACACCCGTCCAGCAACCGTCAGACCCTTGTTTTAAGTTCCAATTTTTTCTCAGAATGCACAGCCTAGCAAAGACCTCCTGCTTCCAATAGCAGGGTGTATCAGAGACCAGGAACGCTCAGCCTGTCCCCCTAAATCCCCGTTCAAGTGCTGATGAACATCGCAGGTAGAGGATCATCCAAGAACCCCTCCCAGACACGATGCACAGATATTCGTTTCATCAAAAGGACTGCTCTAAGGGCAAGGCACCCTTCATTGGGTTGCATGTGTGCAATCAGGTGTCCGAATCCTCTTCAGCAACACCCTATCCCCTGTGGAGGGGACGGCTGGGATGCATTCAGAACTTGAAGCGAATCACGATACAGCTGATGTTGTCGTTGCTGCCACGGCTGTATGCCTCCTCGGTCAGCTTCTTTGCGGCTGTCTCTGCATCCTGCACATATGGAAAACGAAATTTAGCTGATGCAGAAGAACGTGCAGGGGTGGTGATGAGGCCCAGGGAAGAATACGACAGGAAGTGGATCTCTGCAGCCAGCCGTGGCTTTTGGCTGCAAACACGTCTCCAAAACCAACAAGAAGCGTCTCAGCCCCTATCTGAAAGTCTTCCAACACCACTTCTGCCAACCCCCCTTCCATTGAAGACACGCTTTCCCCCCCCCCCCCCTCCCACCATACCCCCCTGGCTACTTTGCCTCAGCAGGGCTACTTGGCATCCAGATCTGAAACAGCGCCGTTTCATCACTAAATCCCAGCCTGGTGATACAGCAGTGGGGCCTGATGCACCCAGGCTGTATATTTCTGCACACAAATATACTGGCACGGTGTAGAGGAGCCACTTTCATATTCATATTATGATCCTGACAATCTGATCCATGCTGTCAAGTCTCATGCAATGTACATGAACACAGATGCGCGCCCATATCTCTACCAGCTACAGCAAATGCCTGCCCCAACTTCTGTGAGCAAATTTTCCTGCAACAATCCCGGAGCTGACTTATAGCATTCAAGCTCGGCGCAGCATAAGCCCTAGCATCCCTGTCTTCTCTGAAACCCTGTCGCGACTCACTTATCCGACAAGAGGTTTGCTGGGAACAGGCGGCTTACCATCAAAGACTCCAAATAGACCTACAGAATTACCACTGCCATCTGCCCTGAACTGCAGTGAACAAAAGACGAAGGTCAGGAAGTCTGAAGCTCTCGTATAATGACATTCTCGGTGATGCATTTTCCTCCCTCTCAGCCAATCCTGTACCCGCCCAGCCACACCCCACCCGCCCCGTTATTACGTTTGCTGCCCCGATTGCTGGCCAGTGTGCAGTTTTTGCTTGGACAGACGGGACCAGCGACTGATAAAACACTTCTGGATCACCCCACTGGAAAGCACCCAAATGCTAAATGCGTGTGCTTTTAGCTGCAGACACACCACTGAATTTGACCTGCCAAACTTTCTGGGTAATGGGATCGGTGATCAAAATGAGAGGTAGAGGTGCAGTACGCCTCAACGGCGATGGAGATCTCAACAACGATGATAAAGTGCCAGTTCGGGGATGCAGCATAGAGAGTTGAGAGAACTGCGAGAAGTGCACGTTCTGTCAAATTCCTTAGTGCCGTGCGGAATTCCCGAGACGTTGCAGCAGCAGCTCCGCCCTAGAATCTGGATAGGGGCATCCTGCCGAAGACCGACAGGGGGGAGAAAGGCAGGCCAGCAGGAGTCGGGCAATCACCTGAGCGTGATAAAAGTCTTCCATACTCGCCCGTTTTCCACGCATGAGCGAGTATCCGAAGGAAACCTTGCCATCATTCCTGTCAAGGCGAGGAGCTGTCAGTCTCTGCTTAAATCCTCGAAACAGGGAAACAGGGATGGTGCATAGATAGGAGGTTCCTACCTTGTGTCTCCGCCACTGGAGCCTCCATTTGTGCTCTTGGACTTGACTGGTGCAGCTTCCACAGGCTGGGCTTTTTGATGGCCTAGCATAGCTTGTATATACTGCATCCCCTGACAAATGCCACAGAGTCTCGGGGAGACTCCTTCAGAGTCCCCGGCCTCCAGGAGAGCCCTTTTGCTCCAGGTCTGCGAAGACCAAGAGCAAGCACACCGCTATTGTGACTATGCTCTGCTCGAGGAAACAGGGGGTCAGTGAGCTTTTCTGGGGCCGCTCTCCGTGTGATTATCCGTGCAGTTTTGGCTTCGGAATTGTCCTTCTAATTCATCTTCTGAGCGCCGAGTGAAAGGCAGAAGTCCAGCATCACATTATTTGTACGTGAGAGGGCCGGACGAGGATTAGTCATCATTTTCTGGAGATATTTTGCCTGCAAAGGTGATGTGCTGGCTTTGAGCTGCAGGTACCATGCCTGGGTTGTGTGGAAAGTGGTCAGTGAGTCCTACAGAACTTCCATGAGCAGTCCCAAGGCAGTAAGTCCTAATAGCGTATCGCGAATACTGGGTGGAAGGGTGAGTTGAGGATCACCTAATCCACCAGAATCTCATAGCACCTTGTCACACTCTTGTCAGATCACGCACTGCTCCAGGGGTTGTGCATTGAATGGCATAGCAAACACACCGCAGGATCAACCAGGTGTCAAGCCAGACACGGCTCCAACAGAAAGACACTTTCGAGGTCAAATATGGGCACAGCTGGCGCAAGACGACAGCATGCTATGAGTCTCCGCATCTACAAGGACAGCTCCGTCCTCTGCTGCGACATGGAGGGCGGCTTGGGAGCTTGGGCGGCATTCAGGGCATCGGCGATACCCCCCTCCGGCCGTTCTGGCAGGCCGGCAATGGCGTGCAGAACCAGGTCGTCCAGCACCCCTGCCTTACCCTGCAGGGTTGAACTGAGCTGTGATTGTGCTTTCCTGTGAGCTTGATGCTAGGATTGTAGTGGGGTGAGATGAGGGGCAGCGGAGAAGTGGGGGATGGGGAAAGGGGTTGGCCCCCCCAGCAACCAGTGGTAGTCCCTCCCCTGCCCTACACCTGATGGAGGGGAGGCCTGGCATCCGGTAAGTTAACAAAAAGAGTGGGTGAGATGCTGCTCTCATTGAGCATGATGTTCCGCCACCTGACTCAAGATCGCGAGCGCCGACCGCATTATCCAAAAGCCTACCTTGCTTGAATTTGCCGCCCACGTTTTGGCCGACTCTCCCAGGGCCGCCATGGGCCGATACCTGGGGCCAGCGCCGAAAGGCATGTAAGGAACCGCTGCCTGCCTTTGTGGCAACTGCCAACTGGTGTGCCCAGGACCTGCACCAAACGCAAGGCATACTGTGGAAAGGGAAGATGATTTGATGACATCTTATCCTTAGCTTTTGCACCGATTCCAACGCAAGATCCTGCAGGTGGGGTCGTGGGGAGGGGGGGGGGGGGGGGGGGGGGGGGTCCCATGCAAAAAGAAGCCACCTTATGGGATAGGCAGGCGGGGGATCAATTGTACCTGGCCCCAGCAGCTTGGACATGCGCGGCGTGAAGGCAGGGGTGGAGGAGGTGGACGGGAAGTCGTCCCCTGCCAGGGAGAGGGAGGGGGAGTGCAGCCTGAGCCTCTTGATGCCCTCCAGCGCCGCGTCCATCTGAGGGCTCGCTTCTGGCAGGCCCCAGTCCTTGACGGACTCATCCTGCAAAAATTGTTTGGAGCTTACAATACAGCCCGACTCGTGCCGTAGATTTGGGCAGTGGACTGCGAGTGCAGGCAGAGGTTCTCTCATTTGTGAAAGGAGGAACATAGTGAAGCTCGGGCGCTGCCGTCTGCTGGTCTTCAGCCATAGCTATACATGCTGCATACGGGGAAACAGGAGACACACAGGGAAAAGACCACTGGGGAAATTTGAAGGTGAGGGAAGGGAGCCGGAGGAGGAAGGACTGAATGGACTCAAACGTACTTGAGACAATGGCAGTGCGCATGTGCAAAATGGCAGTGGAAGGAATATCAGGCTCTCGTCACGGGGATTGCGGAGGTCAAAAGCCTTGCCTGGAAGCCGCCACCCTTTGAACCTGACTGCCCAGACGCTGCAGCCGCAGGTGCGGAGCCCTGGGGTGCAGCTGGGTCATGCGCTGGCCAGATCAGGAAACTGTCCTGGGGTGACAGTGGGCTAGCTCCTGGACGGAGCATGAGTCAGCATAGCTATCATTCATATGGGCAGTTGCTTCCATGATGATCCTGCGACAAGAGAATCCGACAACCACAAAGCGGCTTCAATACAGCTAGGCCGTCCAATCTTGTGAGACATTGAGGCAGAAAGGCCAGTTAGCATGGGAGACTCTTCTTGCATGCCAGCGGCTAAAATCAGCAGGTGTGCAGCTGCATCTGCTGCAGCGGATTGTTTCTGATCTCATCAGGCAATGCATGGCATGGCTATGGACCGCAAATTCCTTTCCAGAAGTCCTAACTGACAGGTCCTGAAGCATTGAAATCTGTAGATGCCTGGAGGTGCTTCTCAAGCAGAGCACAGCACTTGTAGTTCAGACTTGTTGCATAGAGGGGAGTGCAGGAAAGGTAAGAATAAGGCAGGAGGGTGCATTTCACTCAAGGTTGCTGAAAATTGATGCGGGAGAGCAATGAGGGTCAGCTGCACCTGCGGACTGGTGCAGCAGAGCGATGGCAGGCTCCAGGGCCGCCAGGTCTGCGAAGATGTCACCCTCCACTGAGGAGGGGCCTGCCTGATCCCCAGTCAGCTCCACTGGATCCATGTCCATCAAGTCCACCACGGGAGCAGCGGCCTACAAATCAAGGAGTGGAACATGATGCTTGATCCGACGATGTTCCTCTCTTCAATTTGGGAGGAGGGCGTCCAAGTATTGCCGGCTTGCAGCATTGGATGGCTTGCCATATAGGGTTCAACTGTATATGGATGATTGAGATTGGCTGGAGAGAGCATGCTTTGCTTCAACAGCAACACGAGCTCAGTTTTTTTCAGAAGATCCAGATTCAAGACCTGCGGATTCATCTGGATTCATTGGCATCTTTTGGCTTGAAATGAAAAGCATTGGAGGGTAACTCTCAGGTTGCCAACACAATACTTGCTTCTTTGACAGTAGCTACGACCTGTCCCTCACACACAGCCCAGCCCCCAATTTGCTTACATTTCACCCCCCCCTCCATCTCCGCCTCTTATGCCCTTCTTCAAAGCAATAAAATTCAATCCCCCCCCCCCTCCCATTCCCACAATTCCCCGTTTTGATCAAACACTCCTTGGCTACCTTGCTTAATCCTTCCAGATTGACTTCCCCTTGGCAAAGCGACAGGCTATCACTCACGGTCTTGGCAGGCTGCTGGGGCTCTGCCGCAGCTGTGCTGGAGGCTGGGGGGAGGGGCACGGAGACCAGGCGAGTGAGCGGCTTGCCCATCGTGCGCTGCCCACGGGACGTCCCTGTCAGCCTTGGCTGCCCTTTCTGCATGCCAGTCACATGTCGGTGGATCAAGACACCTTGGCATTGTAAATAGCAAAGGTCGTCTCCACAATCTCTTTGTTCCTTACGGCCTGAATGATAGGCTGGGTGAGCAAGTTCTGGGATCCTCTCCTTGCTTTCACAAAATATACACCCGCAATTCTATCTGCAGTTGCACAGATACCTGACAAGAGTGGCTGTCACATGCTGCATCGCTTGACATTGTGGGACAAATTTTCCATTGTCAGGCGCATGCAAGGGGCGCTCACCTTGTGGGCCTGCGTGGCGGGCTCTTCTGCTGAGTCATCTGCCCCCTGCGCAACGTCTGCCTGCACTGCCGCTTGCACGGGTTTGGCTGCCAGCACGTCGCTGCTCACCATCAGGGGAGGCCAGATGCCATCGCCAGCAAACTCCTGGGTGGCGTACTGCATGAGGGTGGGGCAGGCGTCAGAGCTGCTGTGTAGCTGCTGAGAATGATGCAGCAGATCTCAACTTTGATCGCAAATTCCGAGATATCGAAATTGCCAAAGTATGGGAGAGGCTCTGAATTTGGGCAAATATGCTGGAAGAGGGGTGCAGAAATGGACGGGGGGGGGACTGGAAAGGGGGAGACTCTTTTAAGAAAGTCTCAGATGAACAGGGTGAAGGCAGCATCTGTTGCATATACCTTGCTTNGATGAATGGGATACTGTGAGAGATGAGTGCTGAGGGACACGAGGAGAAAACGGGGGTCACCTTCCGGCGAACAAAGGAGGCGATGTCGCTGGAGCCGTACGCCGGCTTCCAGGAGTGGTCCATCTTGGCCTCGAAGAATGCGTTGGCGCGCTCGTTGCCTGTCTGCGCCATGAAGTCCACCTGGGCCGGCAGCCACGTGTCCAGGGTGCACGACCGCACCTGCGTACAAGAAAAGGTCAGTTCAAATCACCCTCTACCCGCACCCCTGCCAAAAGTGTTATCCTCCCTGGTTGCTTGCAGCTGTGGTGATGCAAGCGAGCATGAACACAAAACAGTACTGAACTGTCCAAAAGCAAATCCGCACGGAGAAACGAAACTGCTTGCGTGAGCGGGGAGAAAGGTCAGGCACACCAGAGAGGCGGCAGAAAGATGTGGCCTAGTCTTCTATAGGACAGAATTACTCAAGCGCTGATAGATGCTTGCTTGCTTTGAGAGCAACTCAGACGTGTGCAAAGATCATGACTATCAGGCAATCGATAAGAAACCGCGTAAAATTGTGGTTGTGGGTGTGGGGCCCTACACCTTTGAGGAAAGCATGAGAAGAAGGGGTAAAAACTTGCAGGGAATGAGGGCATGTGAGGGGAGAAGGGTGACCTGCGAGATGTGGGTCCCCAGTCCCCTGTGTGCCCCCGCACACTGCATGCAGATGAAGACGCCCGTGTTGATGGACGCCCAGCTTGCACGGGCAGCTCCTCCACCCCCTACGCAGTCGGCGCAGTACCGGTTCTGGGGCAGGTCTAGGAGGGACTTCAGCTTGGCCAGCTGCTTCTTGTTGTCCTCCAAAGTCACGCCCTTGGTCTCACCAGCATTCCTGCGCGGATGTAATATGGCAAACAGGACAGACCTCAAGTCTGCAGGGGTGGTCATAGAAGAAGGGCGAAAGGGGAGAAGCACAAACATAGCAGGCACAGCAGAAACTACCTGTGGGACCTTGGAGTTGAAGCGAAGTTTAATGATGCACAGAGTATGGACGCAGCATAACGCCATTCCATTGTACCTAAAGGCTTCCACACTTTGCAATGTTGGTGGACGCAACCTTCAATTAAAATCCATACTGTCACGCACAGACTTTTGGAGATATTGCACTTACTTCATCTGTCCTCCTGCTGTGGGTTCCCTTGGGGCTGCAAAAGCTGTAGGTGAGCCCTGCATGCTACTCTCCGACAGCTGCAAAGCACACTTCTCAACTCGCTGTGCCGTGCTTTTTGCAATGCGAGGCTTGACATCCACATCTGCTGCGAAACCCTTACCTACCTCTGCCAAAAAGGATCTGGAAGACTTCATTGTAAGAGGGCAGTATTGAACCATGTCTTGCCGCCCCATTAGCATACTTCTGATGCTCCAGCACCTCAATCCAGCTTAAATTTGAAGTCACAAGAGGACAGAAATCTCCCCCCTTCCCTCTCTGAAACCTTGTGGCAACTAAGTAAACACAAGCACACAGACCACCTGTCAAGTAAACACACACAGCAAAATTGATAGATGTGTTCCTGCAAATACTCTCATATTGCAACAACAGCCACCAGGGTCTGATCTTCAGAAACAACCCTCCCACTAGCAGCAATGGGTGTTGTGCAACAACCTCGACAAAGCATTCTGGTCCCGATTTGGGAAGGAAAGAAGAATCACCGATCTCCTGAGGCCGAGGCCTCCCGGAGTGTGGTCTCCACGAGGGGAGGGGAGGTCCTGGTCATCATGGTAGCCCTTGCCGGGAGCCAGCTGATCTCGGGCGTACCCCTGGTAGGTCTTGCGCTTCCGTTGGTAGCTCTGCCGCACCGCTGCCAGCCTCTCCCCATCCAGCAGCAGCTCCCGTACTGCCTTTGCCCTGCGATGTTGTCAGGCTTTGAGAAGGGACCAAGAAGGGGAGCCAAAAGCTTTCCAGGATTCAGGCGATTTCCAGTGGTGTTTGTCTTTGGGAGCAGAGGATCGAAAGGGAATTGTTGAGGGCCGGGGGAGAAGCGGTTGTAGGCGCTGCTGTGAGCTCTGGCACCACGGAATGGCAGGCAAATAGTGAAACGGTAGGCTGAAATTGCAGATGAGATCCCCAGGTGTTGCAAAGCAAGACGAGAAATAGGTTGCAAAATGGGACACAGGTCACAGAGATGAAGGACAGTTGTGGAAAATAGAGACATTGACTCACTGTGAGCATGCAGTGCAAAAGAAAGTTTGTCGCTTGCCTTGCTCCAATGTGACGATAATCTTGGAGCAGTAAGACGGTGATTGTTGAGAGCCGCCTTCCGCCACCATAGACTCGACGATTAAGAGGGAAGGAAGGGAGAGGGGGGGGGGGTTGTTGTAGGAAAGGGGGGGGGGGGGTTAAAGGACCTGTGGCGCACGTTGACGCCCTGGTCCTTCCCCTCCGGGGTGGTGTAGGAGAAGGACTCCAGGTCGGCCAGCTTGTAGGCCAGCTCTTCCTGCGTCATCTCCACGCTCTGCTGGCTGCCCCGCTGCAGCAGGAAGTCCAGAACCACCAGGGCCTGCGCATTCGAGCACTCCCATTGCAAGCATACATTATTCTACTCAGTAGGAAATCCAGGAAGGAAACCGTAATCATGTTCTGCAGCAGGGGGGTGGGTGGCTGGAGAGTCGGCGAAGCAATGACCCGCAAAGCAGTGACTCACTGACAGCAGCATGATTGCCTGTCACAGAGGAGGGAGAATCGCATATGTCTGACATCTTCGTAAGAGGGAAGTCATGCCGAGCACCATTAGGTCAGGAATAGCAAACTATATCCATCTACTGCTTGGACAATTGCGGGATCACCTTGTAAACGTTTCTCCACTTCTCTGGAGGGTACCCAAGGCGGAACTGGATGACAGCCTGCACCAGCCAAGGGATCAGTACCAGCCAGTAAAAGGAAGACGTGTCACCAATGTCTCAAAAAATAGCGAGGAGCGCCCCTTATGATGCACAGCAGGTTTGAAACGGCAGCTCATAACCCACAATGTCCTCTCATGATTGTGGCACAAATCCCGTATGCGTTGATTGCACTGAGATCAACGAGAAATTGTGGGACGCATGAAGAGAAGGTATCGTTGCTTGAGGGCTCACAAAAATTATTTCACAGTCTGTGGAGTTGTGGGATGCCTCTGCCAACTCGTTCAGCAGCTTCCCAGTTGGTCCCCTGCAGCAGCCAAGAATAACTCCTGCTTCAGTGCTTAGCACTCAACTGAGGCTTGCAGAAAAGGAGTTGAGGATGAAGACCATCTCTTGATTGGAAAACAAGGCGTCTGACAATTCTGGATTGCCCCCAGCCTTGTCTTTCCAAAACATATCTGGTGTGCATCTTCCAGAACAGTCACTGTATGGCATGCGAATGCGTCAGCCGAGTTGGGTTTGGTCTCAATTGCCACAGCAGTGATTAAGAAGACTCAGATCCCCAGCTTTGGAACCAGGAATGGCCCTCATTGTGTGGGCCTTCCCCCCTTTTGGAGGAGGCAATTCTCACTCATGCGGAGCTTTTGATTTATGAAGTGCCAGTAAACGTACGTAACAAAAGAGATTCGTCCTTGAAGTCCGCTGTGCTAGCCCATATCCTCTCCCCATCCCCTTCCCCACAAAGCTGACGCTATCTCCAACAGGAGTCAAGCGCCCTGCCCCCCCCCACTCCCAGATTAGTTGGGTGTGTGAATACGGTGTGGGGAATCACCAGGCCTCATTGCGGGTTGCCTCCCTGACCTTGCGCTCCATGGTCGTGAAGGGGTGCAGGTTGCCCTTCTTGATGGCCGTGATGTAGTCCCGCAGCCATGCCGAGGCCATCTTCAGCTTCTCGGCCGCCACCTCCTGCAGGGCTGGGCGCCCCGCCCCCGCGCGCTTGAAGTCCCCCATGGTCAGCTCACCCGACTATCCCTGCCGTGTCTGCAAAGCTGGGCACTGAGTCAATTCTCAGGCCAATCTGGGACAAGCCTGGCAGTTGTGGGGATGAAGCCTTCGATGGAGAAAACTTTGAATCGTTCCTACCTTCTTACCCATTGAAAAACGCACCCAAGCCTCATCGCAATCAGGGGTTCGGCATGGAGGTCTGTCTCATCGACTCCCGGACGCTCATCAGTTTAGGTTGACTCTAATACTTCTTAACAGGCTATCTGCATATGAAGCTAAACGCAAAGGTGCGTCGCGTAGGTATCTTGATTGAGAAATGTGATGAAAAGAAGTGGAGCACGAATCAACCTCGGTTCGAGACCGTACGTTTTCTTGATCATTTTTGCACAGCAGTATCAAGTACGAGGATGATTCACGACAGACGTGACCAGCTAAGTGATTCTCGACTTTCGCTGGATACTCAGGAGAGGTGAACACTCCACTCCAGTAAGCCTTTGTGGCCGGGAAGCGAGAAGTACGTGGGGTAGAATCACCAGAAGCTTTATTTCACCCCGGAGATGCTACGTTGGAGTCATTGCGAGCTCAATTTGATGCTTGATCTAGTTGTGTTGTATCCTCCTCTTGCAAGCGTCGTTCTCTGTAGTGAGTTGATGCGGAATTCCTTTCTGGTGATCAATTTAGACAAACGCTATGGGCAGCTGAGGGATACCCACCCCCCCCCCTCCCCTTCTTGTCCTCCAAATTGCTGATTCTGAGCAATGCATGCAGACATACACATTGGCACAGAATGGCGAAGAGGGTGGTGCAAATAGCTGTGCGTGGTTCTTCCAGCTAAGATTGCGGAGCAAAGCTCCGCACAGGCACTCGTGATCCACTTGCGACACCGAAATCCTCCCTCCCCAACTCCTTTGCATCTAGCGGACCATATGCAGTATCAAAACTGTGGCCAAAATCATTCAACCATACACATTCAGTAGAATAGGGGTCAGGTCACGTTCAGCAGTAACTTGTTCTTCTTCCCCGTGGACAACAGCACAAGGCGGCCCTCTATGAGGTCCCCCTCCTGCAACTGGTAGCCCTCATCCTTGATCTGTCTATTGTTCACCCTCACGCCCCCACCCTGCGTGCCACAATTGACAATTCGTCAGCCCATCCCCATCTCCTGCAAGCCCATCTTGCATGGACACTTTCTGGATTCCTGGCAGGCAGCGACCCAGAGCATCATTGTGCAAACGTCCAGGGACCCCCTTTGATACCGGTCTGATGAGATACAGGAGGCAAGGTGAATATGTAGTATCTTCCCGTAGAGCCAGTGCCACAGCTGGCACCCCAAAGATCA
This sequence comes from Chloroidium sp. JM, assembly GCA_004335615.1. NCBI lineage: Eukaryota > Viridiplantae > Chlorophyta > Trebouxiophyceae > Watanabeales > Watanabeaceae > Chloroidium > Chloroidium sp. JM. Next base: position 611,727 of record QAXI01000458.1, on the reverse strand, counting down.
AGCATTTTGTGGGAGAGAAACATGGGACGAAAGCGGAATGGGCATTCTTCAAAGCTTGAGGGGCAGGCAGAAGTATGGAGTTGGTGCAGGGATGCTTGACCTGAATGAGGCGCCTTCCAGCGGACTTGCTGGGCTGCATTTTGGTGGCCAGAAGAACGTCTATGAGGCTGCTACCCACTACTTCTGACCTTGCAAGGCGGGCAGAGGGTGCCTCTTCTGCTATGGCCTCTAATGTGGCGGCATTCAGCTCAGTGGTCCCACCAGGTGACAGTGCCTGTGCAGACATTATATCAAAATCAGAAATCAGGCATAGGAAAGGAAGGGTGGCCAGGGAGGATTTGGGATCAAGACTTCCCCTCTGATTCTCGCACATCACATGCAATGGAGGGTTCTTACAATCACACCTGCTGCCCACCTGGCTACCAAGTTCGGCCTTTTCGTGAGAATGAAATGAGGCTGGCAAATGACACAAATAGCAAAGCCACACCAAACGTCGTGTCTTCCAATCCTGCAATATCTCACATAACGCAGATCTGGTAACCAATGTTGGCTTGCCTTCCCCCTTCTTGTCGGGAGACCTTGTGTCAGTATGGGCAAATGGGGTGTCAAGGACGAGAGAAGGGAGGGCAAGGGTGTGGAAGCAGACCTGGGTTGCTGATTCTGCTTGGCGGAGACCTTCAGCCCCATGCACAAAAAGGGTGACCTCCCTCGCCAGCAGCTTCTGTGCTGTGTTCGGCCGGTACCCAGGCTCCTGCAAGTGGAGGAAGTGAGCAATCGAAACGAAATTTCAGAGATCAGGTGCACAGACAAGCGGGCCCCCCCACACCTGAGTCGGCTAGCCCGACAGAGATGATGTTCAGGAGGCAGCAAAATAACAATTACTGCTGCCCAGGCATACAGTGAGGCTCAGGCAGGGGCAGTCAGGAGATTGGGGGCGGGGGTGAGAGGGGGGGCGGGGATTATTACCTTCATGCTTTCTTCGAGATGCTGTATGTCTGTCAGTGAGAGGAAGGTTAGCATCCGGAGGAATTTGGTGACGTCAGCGTCTGTGGTGTTGGTCAGCAGGTACTGGTAGAACTTGAAGGGGGACAGCCTCTCTGCAAAGGGGAAGCTTGTTGATTGCAAATGATTAAGCATTGAAACATTGAAACACTTAACAGAATTACGTGATAAGATGGCAGAGTCCGAGCTCGCCCGACAGTGAGCATATCCCAGCAGACCAGCGAGGGCCACACATAGAGGGCATGCTGTTGGGAGAAGGGAGAGATCGCTGAAAGAGAGCGGAAGATTCTCAAAATGCTGCATGAAAGGGTGCGAAGCTGGTACAGCAAGCCAGACTTGCTAATAGAACCCCATGCTGTACACATACGGGGATGAAAGGCAAATGCAGAACATGGTTGCCTGGGGGGTGGGGAGGAGGGAGAGGTTCAGGGTTGGAGAAAGGCCCACCTGCGGCAAGCCATATGGCCCCTCCCACGCTCTTGCCCATTTTTACGCCCTCCGAGTTGGTCAGCAGCGGGAAGCACAGGCCGTAGCAGGGGGTGGGGGTTTCGGAGATGCGCCGGACCAGGTCCAGCCCCGCCAGGATGTTGCCCATCTGGTCAGACCCTCCCAACTGCAGATTTGGGTGCCAGGTTGTCAATTTCATGAATTCTCAGGTGAAGGGCTCCTAGAAACGCTGCAGACCTCACAACAAGCGATGCTGCAATCTTGTTTGATTTCATGGCTTCAAATCAGCCAAATTGGCTAATATTTGCATTTGTGGGTGCGGTGCATGGAGATTTGAAGAGGGCAGAGGATTTCCTTTCTTCTCCTGAGAGGATGCCCATGCTTTGTAACTTTGCAGATGCCGCTGGGGACACCCGACCTTTGACTGTATTCTGAGAGCTGATGATGAGAGGTGAGGAGTAGGGTTGAAGTGGTGGGCCATGTGTGGGGCATGATGGGGGAGGAGGGGGATCATAAATGGGTATGCGTATATATTGTCCTGATACCCTCCCTAGGTCTGGTACAGTGTTTGCCAGTACTCAGCGCTTCAGCGACTGCAAGATGATCAGCAATTGGGTCGGCAAAAATTGGTTGCTCCGAACAATGTCGGAAGGGTTCAAATCCTTCGACCTGGAGACAAATATAGTCAAACACCTCTTTTTTTAAATGTAGATTGAAATTATGTTACCCAACCAGCCATCTGAAGGTGGTCAGCCGCCTCCATACATCCAGCTCAACAACTCCACAGCCAAAAGCTGGAGATGTGGAGGAGGTAGGGAAAGCATGACATGGTGTCCCCCCATCAGGGCACAGCGTTATAATTAGAGTAGACGCTGTTGCCCTGGGATGATAGCACAAAACTGATCAGCAATGCAGATTATTAAAACCAGTCCCAGAACTGATTGTTGAAAGGAATTGCAGATGGGGATAGCGGAAAGTCCCTCTGCCAAATGATTTAATGCAGTAAATTCATCGCAGTAAAAATGAGGGGGACAAATCACCTGCACATTGACTCCTTCGTTCTTGTTGAGGTGAACGAAATCATACCCCTGCAGCAATTGGTAGGAAAACCTGCAGAAGCAAAGCTAATGGTGCGCTCAGCTGAAAGGTCTGGCAAACAAAAGAAATGTCCTTCCCCAGCGCCCAAAATCTCTTCTGCCTGACCTGCAGGGCGTTTATTCTTCTCAAGAAAGAATTCCTTGTCAAAAGGCCAAAAACACCTATGAGCCCTACGCCATCAGGATATGTTCCACTGATCAACCAAGCATGCTATGAATAAGCTCATGGGACCAGAAGATTGCCATGACTCATCAAGAATCCCAACAAGGTTTGCTGGGCTGAAAGGCTGGAGGACTTGTGTGCCTCGTCTCTTGTCGTTCTCGCTCCCCTTCAACACGGCTTAAATCAGGCAGGGGTGAGAGGGCAAATTGGTACTCTTGACGCCTTTCCCATGATCAGCTGCAAGTGGGGAATGCCCTTAACAGGGGATTATGAAAACTGAAGGGAGGTGCGCCTACTCTGTGAAGGAGATGCCTTCCTCGCGGTCCAGGCGGGTCTTGACGGAATCCCGGCTCAGCATGACGTTCACCCTGGCAAATTTGCCCACCTCCCTCAGGAACTCCAAGAAGCCCATGCCGCCAAACCAGTCCTGCACACCTGGTATGTGATCAGCTTTCCATGAGGCCAGGCTCTTGGTCCACATTGAGAGGACACGTTCCTGAGAACTCCCTCTGGATGAATTATTCACAGCATGCCGCCACGAGACGTCCTTGTGGGAGCAGTAGCTGCTCAGAAGTGGGTGGTCGTGTGACATTGCCATCGCACCCATCCAAAAGTGCATATGCTATCTGTGTGGCAAAGCAGGGATGCACCAAAAGCCTGCCTGTCCTCACAAACACAATCCTGAAAGATTGCAGAGGGGTTATCAATGCAAGGGCATGTAAGGCTGGGGAGATTGTTGGCTACCAGGTTGTTCAGGATGGCCGGAGGGCTGCCTGGCGCCCCTTCCCTGGGTTGCAGCAGGTTCTCCAGGATGGCACGGATGCCGGCCACGTTCCTGCCGATCTCTTCTTCAGAAAGCACTGGCCGCTCTGCGCTTCTTCCTGCACCCGCAATTATGTAGTGGAGATGGGTGAGGAAAGACAATGTTTGGCGCGTTTGGGGCTGGATGGGTTCCCTCTGGAACTGATCGTTCTGACCAAAAAAATCTTGCACACACCAGCGACCGAGACTCCACTGCTCTGCTTCTGCCTGGCTGGTACTGATCACTACTGCAATCAGGAGAATGGCATTTACTCCAGAAAGGGGAAAAGGAATTGCTTCAGGGCCACAGTCAAACTTCTCGACCGCATTCCACGCCCAATTGGGTTTTTTGCAGGGAACGAGCTCGCTCTTATACCTCCCTACTACATCCCTTTTGCAATTATAACCCCCTGGGATGTTCAAGGAAGAGCGTGCACCCCCTTAGAAAGCTGTCTGCTAGGTCCTATCCAATCCTGTGTTTTCCAATTCACTTTCAGCAAAGTATTTGTACCTGAAGGGTCTCCGACGCGTCCTGTGGCACCCCCAAGCAGGCCCACCGTCTCGTGGCCGCACAATTGAAACCATTTGAGCACGATGATGCCCAGCAGGTTGCCGATGTGCAGACTGGAGGCTGTGGGATCGAATCCGCAGTACACCTTGAGCCTACCCTCCCCCGCCGCCTTTTCTAAACCGTCATTGGCTATGTCCTGCACAGACATCTCATCGGGTGCAGCAAGATGTGAGACCTCAAAAAAACTCTTTAAATTTTGAATCCCTTCAGATCCACGAAATGACATTTCCAACAATTGTCAAGCTTACTTGATACCTCAATTCTCAGCCTCTGTCATGAGCAGATTCATATTCCCAGGACATTATTATGCTAAGAGCAGCAAATCAGCCGTGAAAATGGCCTCAGCGGCTGGTCATTTCCTTTGCATCTCATGTCAACCATGCAACTTGGTCAAAAAGGCCCATCTCCATAATGACACTGCAGGATCTAGACGAGAATATGGATGCTGAATCAAGAAACTGAGCATCATCTGCATGACTGATTTCTCTGGGTCGTCAAATTCAACGGTGAGTTTTGAACCGTGCCTGTATAAGACCTCTGCTTTGCAAGATCTCTACGACGTTCCTACCCTCCACGGATTCCTGGCTGAACTCTGGCCCTCCAGGGGCTGGCCTGCTGAAACACCTGCCTAATCTGCACCAGAAAAACAATTAAATAAAAATTCAGATAAACGCCGTTAGGCGTAAAGTGGGGAAGGCCGGTTTACCGGCCTGTGCACCAGGAGAAGTATTTAAATCCTTTGCTGTGACTCAGGCACTGCAGCTCAGCGAGACTTCAAGTCAAAACCTGTCTGCGTTGTTCAAGTTGCATGCTGGGAGGACTTCCAAATTGCATACTTTGAGGGCTTCCAAATTGCATACTGGGAGGGCTTCAAGTAGCATTGTTCTTTAGAAATTATTCATGTGTCAAGCAGGAAAGTGAATCACCTGGGATGCGGATGCGTGTGCCATTTCAACCCATGCTGTGGTCTCGTTGCCTGGCAAGCACCCTTTCTTAAGAACCATACTCGCTGCAAAGCCCTCACGTTGTAGCGTGATGGGGTGTAAAAGGCCCTCAGGGGGGTCAGCGCGTGGAGTAGGCAACAGCTGACGCAGGGTCTGCTCAACTGCTTCCATGGGACTTGCTTCATCGCGCGCATATGTATTGCCCAGAAAGCCCTGTGATCGGGCTCTTGGCACCTTTGCTGTCAAGGGAATAACCAGGTACTGTCCAAGGGTAGCCTATGTCAATGACTTGCGAGCTATTTGCGCTGCAGATCCTTCTGGATACTATCTGAGCGCCATTTATTGATATCTGTCCACAACTTATGCTGCAATCACAATATTGAGGTCTGCCACCACCTTAGCATGCAACCTTGCCAGCATGCATGCATATGCTGCAATACGATACGAGTGTGATTGACGCTTGACTTGTAAACTTATGGTTTGAATATTAATTAAGGATTGCGATCAGGTTAAGGACGAAACTCATCGCCTTCCTCAGTCAAGCTTGTTTAGCTTGCTTAAAAGCCAGGGTGTTGACACAAATGCGCAGCTGACCTGTCCAAGAATTTAACACCGTCCAAATTGCAACAGAAACCAGTACAAGCACGCAGAGCAGTTAGAGAAATGCAGCAATTGTGCCTTTGAGGAGAACGAGCAGCTGTACCGCTGCCGGATAGCCACGGTTGCCCTGGCAAGCTTGTGGCAGTCTTGGAAGCTCCTCTGGTTCTTTGGACAGACAGAGGGGCATACAGAGGCACAACGATACACTCAATACCAGCCAAGATGGACAGCGACGACGAGATGCTCGACTGGTGCCCTCCTTCCTCTGACTTCCCTTTCTTTGTTTTTGGGGGCTTGAACTTCGACAAGCTTGTATGCAAGCATATATCGGCTGTGATTGACGAAGCAATCGATGTGCTGCCCATTCGCGTAATTCCTTCGAAGACACGAGTGCTACCGAGCAAGTGCTCGTTCGACGACCTTTAAAAAGGCTCAAGCTTGTCAGCACACTAGCTGGCCATACAAATATGCAGGCATGAACTTTTGAAGCTGAATTTGAGCATTCCGATCCATGCAGGATCGACTCAGAGCTGTCACAGCAAGCGCACTCGGATCCGCCCCCACCTTTCAGCACCTATAAGCTCAACCCAGCTGCCAAGCCATTTGTGCCTGCAGCAAGGCAGTCGCAAGCATTTGCAATAGATCTAGAGAAGGTATGCACAAAGAAAATGAAGCACAAACTCTAAAGCCTTCTCAATGTCTCAGGTGCACCAACATAGCTTGCAATTGCAATTGCTTAGAATTTAGGCGTCTATAAACTCAAAAGATCTCACACCATCAAATCAGCAAGCCCTTAAGACAACCAGAGATATATAGTCTGTACGTATACCCAAATTTGTTCTGGGTCCTCAGACTCCGTGTGGAGTACGTGTGAAGTATATGAGGCAGCTATGCCAGCTCCTCCGGATCCCCAGCTGCAATGCTCAACTTACTCAAGTCTGCCTCCTTGCAACTGCAGGGGAAGAGCACTGCCAGGTCCACCCCTGCCGACGCACACCCTGTCGTACCGGCAGTGCACATGGCCACTGCTAGGGATGCACCATTCGTTTCCACCCAGCCAACCCAGCCAAAGCCGGAGGCACAGCAGGTCAATGCTGCCCAGGCGAAGAGCGCCAGCAGTGCAGCCGCCCAGCCAGCTCCCAGCCGGCCGCAGCCCCTCAGGGGCGAGGCGAGGGAGCAAGCCAATTGGAACGTGCAGACCCTCCTGGAGGTGCATCTACCAATTTCTCTTCATGCTTGCAATGCTGGCAATCGCCGTAATCTGCGGAATTCTGTGATGTAAAAAAATTGAAACAGATCCCTGGGCCTAAGATGTCTGCCATGCGTAGATCCATGTGAAGCGATAGACTAGGTAGACAAGGGGACTCGAATTACTCAAAAACTCAATCACTTATTTCCACGATTCATCACAAGATCGACGAGGTTTTAGTGCGCGCGCCACATACGCCACAAGTCGCTCTATTAGCTCTATTGATATCCCTCTGCAGTTGTCGCACTTGTACGTGAATCGATTGTGGCTAATATAGCTAATATGGGCTGACTCGTGCAGGTGGAGACAGCCCTCTTTGCCAGGGCAAAGCTGGAGGCACAGAGCAACTTCTGGGACCACCCAGCGGAAAGGAAGGCCGCTGACGTGAGGACACAGCGCTTTGCAGATCTAGAGGAGCAGCGCCGGGACGGCGGCATGGGCGGTAGCCTGGGCATGGGGAGGAGGCAGGACGGGCTGGTGACTGGCCCTGCTGGATATGCTGGCCAAGGGCTCTCCTCAGCAAACAGCGTCGACAGGTCTTCCTCGCAAACTTCCCCCCAGCCCCTTCATTCTGCCCCTTCTGGCAGGCGCCGAGAGCTTTGTCCCAACTGCCCAATATAAATTTAAATATGTGCGATAGCAGCACTAGCAGAGCCATTTCCAAGTGTCACAGATCAATCCATTTTCACTGTAAACTGGCACAATTGTGTGCAGTAACCCTGTTTGGAGTTCGAGCAAGATCCCTCCTGGATTTGAATGCAGTGAGGAATGATGGTAAAACAGCCAACGATGGCATCTCCCAAAGCAACTTTTGCTTACTGCAATCTGACTGCGCCAATACGTGTACAGAATTCCGTCTGAGATCTGATCATGATTTGCAGCTTCAAGGGGGGTTCCGCCTCCAGGAGGGTCCCCACGGTGCGCGGCAGGCAGCTGCCGTCCCACCTCGGCCCCTGCGCACCCTCCATGGGCTTCGTGGGCAATTGGGGCCCCACGGAGCCCTACATCACCCAGGACCCAAACATGCCCATCCACAGAGGCGGCATGTCCAGGTCTCCCCCTCCCTCCTTTCCCTTCAGACCTACCAGACTTTTTCTCCTCCTGAATTACCTGAAACCCCTGCCTGCAAAATGTGCCAACTTTGCTTTCAATTGATCCCATGTGTTGAGTCAATGCAAGTCTTACTTATCTGACTATTCTGACTTTGTTTTTTCATATTTTAAATCATCCAGCGCTCTTGCAACTTCTGAGCTGTCTCTTCATCACAAATGCTTCCTGAAAGCGGATAGGCTTAGGGTAGGGTCTAGGGCGGAAGCTCTCAGTAACTTTGCATCCCATGACCATGAGTCATCTACTCAGCCTAGTGTGGCTGGAAAACGTAAATTTTTAAGTTCTTCTTCTTCTTCTGTAAATTCTTCTTCTTCCTCTTCTTCTAGTCATTTCAAATTTTTGGAGGGCGGACAAATTGAGTGCAAAGGAGCAGATGGAATCAATCATTATCTAGACAGACAGTACCCTCTCATGAGCGCTGTGCCAAAGCATAAGTTCTTTTGGCATCCAACCAAGGTGATCCGCGCAATCCAGCCTGCAACAAGATATCCAAGGATTGGCGCAGTGTGGAATGTGACTCAGCATGGAATGCAGGGTGGGCAGCATCGGCCACCCCTACGTACCCTATGGCCCGCACATGGCAGGCAGCCACTTTGGAGGGCCACCGTTTGTGGGCAACCCAATGGCACCCTACCCGGCGTTCTTCGAGGACGGCAATACCCCTCACTACACCACCCCTGCGGGCGCCCAGCTGCATGCCAGCATCCGGCAGGCACAGGCGTATGAGCAGCAGGTGCAATTTTCACAGACATCCGAATGGGCTTTCACCAATATAAATGTACTCCTCTCAACATATGCTGTGTGTCAAGCCTGTTCTGCTGTATGGGCAAGCGCAAATGCGGTCTTTCTATCCTCTTGATGCATGCTTTGCATTCTATCTGGATATCCTGAAGGGCATGTGCATGCATATGTCAGCAAAGGCATCTGACATCATTGATGGTTGGATTTTGAGAACGTCTCATGTTCAGACAGTGAGATATTGCCTCGTGAACAGAATCCGCCATCAAAAAACACGCTTGCAGGTGCAGCCGCAAGGAGGCAACTACGGGTTCCTCAATCTGGAGCCTGAGTGGACCCTCTCCCCGGACTCTTGGCACGCGTACCACCCGCACCAGGACTGGCAGCCCTCGGTGACGGGACGCCCAAATCCATTTGTTGGGCCCGAAAGCGTGCGTGCTCCCTACAGGTGCCCCCTTCCCCTTTGACACCACCCCTGCATATTCCAATCCAACCCCTGAAAGAGTCATGATTCACCTGCTTCCTTCAAACACCACATAGGGTGACCCCTACCCCCCAACCTCACCCTCCGGACATCACTACTGCGAAATGCTTTTCAAGCCGACACTTCTCCCTCAAAGAATGGAAGCTTCAGATCTTCTATACTATCTTTACGAAGGGAATACGGCATCTGCAGGCCAGTCACCCTGCTGGCCACAAACGTGGCCAAGCAGCCCTCCATGGCCGAGGACCATGTGGCTGCCTGCTGCAGCCAGCAGATCGACAACCTGGGGTACCTGGGCCAGAGCGGCCACAACTTCCAGGCCAGCTTCCCCCTGCCCCGGTCCTCGAGCGGCTCTTCAAAGCGAACGTCTGTGGCTGACAGCGTGGAACCCGCCAGCGATGCCAGGCTAGCCCCTTTGCACCCCCTTCTCGACGCTTTCTCTTGCAGTTTCTTGCGCAGCAATCCTCGGACATGAGGCAAATCCTCCTAAATTTGAGTCGAGAGTGTATAGAGGTTGCATGTCCCCCTTCCTCTCCCTCCCTACCCTCCCCTCCGTCCTCATTCCTATTGCTTCCTCCCTATACTCCCCTTTCCCCATGACTTTATGATCTTGATGTTTAGTCGTCCATCACTATGATTTCCTCGTGCAGCAGCAGGCTTTCAGAATTTGGAACCCTCTTGAAGGTTCAAGCCTGTGCCATCATGTTCATGCTCAGATTGCCTCGATTGTCTTTGGAAATGGTTGTGTGACTTATGCGCTCCCTTGAGCTTTCAGCATGGTTTCTGCCTGAACGACCGTTTCTGTGACTGGCTCAGCAGGCACAAATGAAACAAAAAGGATGCAGCAGGGACACACATTTGCACGTGACAAGGATTGAGCTCACCCTCTACATGAATCCTAGAGCCCCATCCCTGAGAGATACCCATGTTCTGCAGGCCACAAAGCGATGCTGGCAAGCCGGCAGAGGGAGTCCGGAAGCCGAGCATTGAACAACCCTGCCCGCCGATTGCAAGGCCAGTCTACAACCCCCCGCGAGTTGCGAGACCCCAGACGGCGGCAGTTCATTCCAAGCCGGTAATCCCGCCCCTCCTCAAGCCCCGCCTCTCGGCTGCCGAGGAGCTGCGGGCCAAGATTCATGCAGCTGCCCCACAGATACTGCGCGACACGCCTGGCATGAAGGTCGGAACCTCCAAGGCAAGCTTCGCCCAAGGATTATGCACTCGCAATCTTCCTTCGTTTTTCTGCCCGCCAGATGTCTCTGTTGCATCAATCTAAACAATCCTTGCTTAAGCTTGCACCATTACCGGCAGCCTGCCTGGTGAGGGGGGTGCTGTACTTGCTCCTGCGGGAGAGCTTCTTTGAGGAAGGGAAATTGGATGGGGATCTGGGCAGAGAAGAGATGGCTGCAGCTGTACAATCGATAACCATTACCAAAGACAAAGTGCAGGGTCTTGTAGGTCTAGCACATCAATTGCAATATCACTGACGGAAGGCAATCCATTGTAGACGCACGGCGAAAATCCACTTTCATGTCTGGATCTGCAGGAGCCTGCCTACACTCCTGGCAACAGGGGCATACACCCAACTCCCAAGTTGGATCAGGGGCCTCTCACACCCCCCGTGTCTCCCCCACGCGCGACACGGTTCAACATTCTGGCCCCCACACGTGCGGACCAAGGTGCTACGCTGCTCACCAGATCCCAGCCCAGAATCAGCAACCTCCCTGGTAAGACTCACCAGCATATTTTGCTTTGCACAGACGTCCGTCGATTGCTATGTCTGCCTAGCCCATTCCTCACGCCGGTGCAATGAGAACATTGGCATTGGACCGGCTCCAATAGCAAGCCCTTCCTGATGGCATCTACACTCACTTTTGTATGTTTCAGCTGACCTAGGTTTGAACCTGTGTGAGCGACGAATCTTTGGATCCTGCAACTTCTCTGCACACGTCGTTTTCCATCCTACCAGAAAGCTGCTGGGATGGTCTCAGAGGACATTCAGGACTGAGGATCCATCCTATAGCCAACCCGTTCCAAGACCAAAATCAAGGAAGAGATCTCACAGTAGCACAACGGTGCATGGGAAAACATAACAAAGTTGGCGGCACTGTACAATCAGTTCCAAAAAATGACTGTCTTGCAGGGGCAATCATCGGCGTGCAGCAGCGCGCAAAATACCTGCCTACCAGCACATCCCTGACATTCAGCGCCGAAGCGGCTGCTGGCGGCAATGACCCTGACGTTGAGCGGGAGGCTGACAAAGGTACTGATGTCACTCACCTTGCCCCTCTTGATTACACCTTGATGATGTGTCCAATACCAGGGGACCTGATCTGATGGCAAATTACCAGGAGCTGCTAAAGATGACAGACTGAGATATTCCAACACTCTCGCCTCTCTCTGCAGAGCAGAAAGCGTTGCCAATCAGTGCCATGCTGTCCATTCACCCGGGAGAGGTGGGGTGTGTGAGCTTTTTCAGTCCTTTCTGTACTTTATGTCTACTTGATGCAGGGGAGAGGGCCCTTCCACAGGACTCCACAAAACATCCAGAAGCGCCCTCCAAGCCCTTGAAGGACCAGTCAGATTCAGATGCTCTTGCCAAGCAGTTGGCGCAGCAGAGCAGCGGGGAGCAGGCTGCGAGGAGGATCACTACGAGTGTGCCGCGCTTCCTGACCCCCGTGGCAAACCCTGCCATCAGCAAGAGCCCACTGAAGTCCATCAACAAGCGGTGTGTGCCTGCCTCTCGTCTGCCCCTCATGTAGCCTTCAGCCCTCCAATTGTGGTCATACTGTCGAGCTCGATCCCAATCACCCATGTCCACCTCACTCCTCAGTATCAATACTTTCACGCATTCAACAGCCTCTTCATCGGCAACAGCTTCGAGTCATGCATTGTGGTCCTGCATATTGCCCAGGGAGGCTACACTGACGACTGAAGATATGTACCATTCCCTGGTTCAACACCCCTTGTCAGCATCGTCTCTTGTTGTTGTTTTTTGAAGACTTCAACCTTTCTCCATTTGGTGGTGGAGATTCTGAACAGGCGGAGAACGCAGGAATTTCCAGAAAGATTAAACAATGTACTGGAATTGTGGTAAGCTAGAGTCCCTTCTGATGTCAGAGTCCTTTCTCATGTCAGTTGATATGCAGGTCCCCCAGGGAGAAGGGCAACACTGGGCAGGAGGAAGATGCCACCAAAGTGAGCCCACGCAAGAGCCCCAGGCAGACGAGACAGGCCACCCAGCGGGCCAGCAAGAGGAGTGCCACAGCATCACCCCAGAACAAGCCATCGGCCGTCCTCGACTCCCTTTTCCTGCCCGCACCAAGCCCTGGACCTCACAACACGGTAGGTGTCCTCCCTGTACAATATGGCATGCAACTTTGACATCCCCCTCTCTTTGAACGTGTCCAGTCATCTCAATACCCTTCCCAGCTCACCGATCATCCCAGCACTTTGTTTTCACTGTCAAGAAGAAGAGACGGTCTTGCTGCTAAGTAGACGATTTTGTGAGACTTCCTGGACGGTAAAGTACAGAATCGGCTGCCCTTTGCTGCCCAGATCTGTTCCAGTAATTCCAGGCAAAGTGTCCCCTTCCGGATTGAATTTTGAACCAAAGCCGGACTGCAGGGTAACCAGGCCATCCAGCCGGGACCCCAGGACAACCAGGACCATGAGGGTGCAAAGCCGCCAGTCCAGACAGATTGGCCTGTGGAAGCCCCTGGTATCTCCAGTGTGCTTGTGGACTCCTCCAAGCAGAGCCAGCAGCCCACCCGGGACAGCGATGAGGCAGCGACCCCCCCTGTATCTGAGCAGGGCAATATCTCCAGGTGAATTGCCCACCACCGATCTTTCTGGCTTGTGGAGCTGTTTTGGCAAATATGCTTGTGATGACTTTGGATGATTTCCTCAACTGCTGCGATTCCCGGCAGTTGGGGTAGGACCAACGAGCACTGTGAGCACGCAAATGCCCTTTGGGCAAAATGATGTCTGGGCGACTCTGCTGCTAGCTGTAAGAGGCTTGCATCTGTGGCTGTAAGATAGCTCGTTGCTCTTGCTAAGGCTGCGTTGTCCCAGCGGCAAAGGCTTCCTAGGCATCCTTATTTATGCACTCACACTATTTGCCACGCGTGCCAGGCCTCTGCCATTCTGGGCTGCCGACCCCCGGCAGATGCTCCAAGAGATCTACCGCCAGGCAGGGCAGCAGCCTGTCGGGTGGGCAGAGTTCTGTCCCATGGCTGAGGGACAGACGGCGCACCACCATCAGGGAGCACGCTCAACCCAGCGCCAGCAGCAGGGCCAGCTGAAGGACGGAGCAGGCCCCCTTGCCATGCCTACCGTGCCGCTCTGGGAGGCGCGGGGCGCCGCTCAGGACCTGTCTGGATGGGAGGCAGGAGCCCAGACGCCGGCAGCCGACAGGGTGGGTTTCCTCTCTGTTGGCAGATTGAGGGCACCTATACAGCTTTCCCTGTCCTCCCTACCCGTGATCATGCTGTGCCGGAGAACAAAGCTGAGCAAGAAATACCACACTCGAACACTGTCAAGCACAACAGCCAATTGCAAGTACAGGATCGCCCGCAGGTAAGTCCTGTGCTGCTGCACGAGCCCGTTTGGCATGCAAGGATTGTAGAGGAAATCACAGGGTTTGGGTGACTGTTGTACATGTAGGCATATGCATCTTCGCGGCTTGTATTGAACACCAAAAATCACTTGGAAACGTAGCCATACAATAACCAGGTTTTGAACCCGGCCTATGTTGGGATTTGAAGGTATACATAGTCTTTCCATGCCCACCGAGTGTTGTGAAACCTGCTTTGCTTCTTCAAAGAGGAAATTTCCCCTCAATGCCTTGCTCTAATGAATAGTGCTCTTTGCAGGGCAAGCCTGGTCCTCAGCTGGTGGAGGAAGCCAATCGCACGCGGGCCTTCAATGCCTACTTCCAGGAGCGTGCGGACGAGTGCAAGGATGACGTTATGATGGACGTCTACCCCGGCGAGATCTCCCCGACCAGCTCAGAGGCATGGACCCTCTCCACAGTGGACTCCACAGCCGCAGCCGCAAGACAACCGGCGGCCGTGCAGGGGGTCGGTGGAGCAGGAAACCCCCAGCAGGGTGCTCAGACGGCACAGCTTGCCACGGGGGACAGCAGGAGTGGGGTGGCCAGGGGAGGGGATGTCGGAGCTGCCGCTGCTCAGGGAGTCCAGCAGGGGTCTGGCGGTGCAAAAGACGCCAGACGAGACGGGCCCGGGCAGACGGGAGAACAGAGGGCTGGCGCAGCCTCTCGGGGGCCGCCTCCCAGCTTTACACACCGAGGTCGGGGTTCCGGGGCGGCGATTGCCGTGCACGCAGGGGACATGGGAGCTGACATCGGGAGCGGCATCCCCCAGCCCCCAGTTCAAGGCGCAGTGGGGTTCGCGGAGGTTCCTTGGGGATGGGATAAGAGGGAAGAGGTCTACCACCAGGAGCAGCAGCCTACCCGCCAGGCCCCACCCCACCCCAGCCAGAGCAGCTGCAGCGAGCCCCCCCAGACCCACCCCGCGCAGCGTCAGCTGGCCAGTGGCACGCTTCAGGAGGCGCAGAGGCTGAGGGAGGCGCGGGCGTCCGGGTCCTTCGCCCAGCCTTCCGAGGGCGCCAAGAGGAGCGAAGCCCCACCCAAGGACGCCCAACCGAAGGTCGCCCCACCGCAGCGCTGGTGGCAGAAGGAGGAGTGCAAGCGCCGGGCAGATCAGGTCACCCAGAGCAGCCTCGCTCACATGAAGCAGGCAGGGCACAGCGAGGCGGTCAGCAAGCGTGGCGCCTCCATGAAGGATAACGCCGCCCCGCAGCCCAGCAACAACAAGGATGGCAGTGTGGCCGCCGGCGGGAGGGAAGGGTTGGGGTTGCCAGCCCCCAGTGGTCCGGTGCGCGTTCCCCTGGCAAATCTGCAGCTGTACAACAAGGGTGGGCAGGCCAAGTACGGGTACAGCAAGGAGGAGTTCGCCCAGCTGTCCGGAGCCCAGAGCACGCAGGACATTTGCCACAGCTCAGACAAGATGGGCGGGGCACAGAGCACACAGGACATCTGCGCAGAGAAGACGCGCAAGTACGGGTACAGCAAGGAGAAGTACGCCAAGAGAACCGGCGCCCAGAGCACGCAGGACATCAGCCGTGTCTCAGAGAACACGAAGACGAACAAGTACGGCTACAGCAAGGAGGAGTTTGCCAAGCTGAGCGGGGGGTTGGACTCACAGGACTCCTTCAATCCTCCAAGGACGGAGATCGGCAAAGGTGATCTGTTCCTTGAATAAAACAAGCTGCAAAAGCGAGAAGTCACCCCACCTCCCTGCTTGATGGGGAAACGGACCTGGATTCATCACAACTACCTCTACAACTTACTCATCAAGACCATTTGGCGTTTACCATCTGAAGTGACTGGTGGACTGGACATACTGCACAAGTGGTCAGTATTTTGCAGCGATGTGATCATACCCTGCACTCTATTGCAAAATCTTTTGGGAGTTCCTATCAAACGCCTATTGATGGTTGCTGCATGGAAGTTCGAGCCTGTAAATCCTGCTTGAAAGCAGAAAATGATGACCCTATGCGCGTCGCTGCTGTGGCTTCCTCACCTCTCCGGCTTCTTTTGCAGGCAACGCGCCCTGCAACGAAGGCCAAGGCAGGAGGTTCACCTTTGGCGGAAACTGCCTCCAGCCCGCAACCAGCCAAGCACCCAGGTCAGCCTCTGATCAGACATTCATGAGCTGCCATGAAGCATCAGAATCCATGTGTGTGTATCTGCAAATCAAGCAGAATTTCTGAAACTGCACTACTTGCACAATCACAGTCCGATCAAGGCAGTACATGCAACAAACCTGTGTGCGAAGTCTCAACGCATGCACAGTAGTTTTCGGTCACAGGACACTACCGGAAATGTGATTGCACACAATGCGCTTATGAAAGATGGGTGGGAGGAGGGTAAGTCCCCTAAAAATAAAACTGGGAGGTGAGATACTTGAAATATGCAGGCCTGAGAAGCCTGAGCACCAGAGGAGCAGTGTCAAAGTAGGGCATTCCAAAGAAGAGTTCGCAAGGTTGTGCCACGCTGCACCCCAGAAGGAGCGCCCTGCAGATGAGCAGGATGACCGCCTTGACAATGGTAAGGCAATCTCCCCTCCCACCACTTTCCATTTCCCTTTCCAATACCTGCAACTTCGTTCACCTCACCTTGCCAACCTGCATCCTCTCTGGCTTTTTGCTTATCACTAAAAGTGAGAATTTTTGCACCACACTGAGCACCCTCTCTCTGAGACTTTTTCTTCTGATCCCACCCATCGCATGTTGGCTTTCTTTGATGGCTTTCTCTGATGGCCCATTCAAATAAACCAGCAGCAGAGCATGCAAAGACTTCCTAATCTGTGTATCGGACCTGAATGGCTACTCCCATCATGCAATGCATGTGATAGTCAGCATACCTTCAATGTGCAATCAGGTTCTGAGCAGATTCCTGATGTGCACATGTTACGTAGAAGTGCTGAAATTCTTTGCGCTGCACAGGCAACTGGCGCTGCTTCGAGTGCTCAGCCACGTGCTTCGGAGCAAAGTGCACCTGCTACCAGTGCGGAGCCCTCAGGAAGGGCCTGGTGCCTTCAGACCTGATCTCTGAGTGGCGCTGCGGCAATTGCCGCACATTCAACTACCCAAATCGGTCCAGCTGCTTCAACTGCCATCTGCCCAGGTGGAATACTCTGATCCTCAACACTAGTATCTTTATCATGTGAGACGACCTCTTACATACTACATTATAGCCTGCCTCCGAGCGGCAGACCTTACATCTACCAGCCATCATTAATGACCTTGGATGCTGTAATGCAGTATCGCTATCAGTGGAGAAACCCTGAGAAACCAAATTCAGACTGTGCACTGCAGGACACAATGGTGAGTCGTGCCTTGCTGCCTGCAGGGTCGGCAAACAGATCGAGCCAAAGACCTCCAAGGGCTCGGCCAGGGGCGAGCATGCCGCCCAGCCTTCCAGCAGCGGATCCTCCAGCCAGGGGGGTGGGGCAAGGTCCACTTGGAAGACAGCCGCCCAGCAGCGCAACAAGTCCCGGTTCTGGGGGCAGGACGAGGGGCGCAGCGGCTCCAGCAACTCCAGCCAGACTCACGCCCCCAGCACTGACATGTTCAGGCAAGTCAACCTCATTCGAGTGCTTTGGACAGCAGAGATTCGCGTCCCATACCAGATGTCACGAATCTTCGTAGGGAGAAAGCAGTAAAGATGGCAAATCCCCTTTAGGTACTTTGGGCATCAAGCTCAGGAAGTAGTTCAGCATATATACCCTGTGCGAGTTCTGCTGTGCCAGGAGTCATACCTTCGCTGTCCTTCCCATGGTCAATATCAGCCTTGCAATTGTCATATGCCCCAATAAGATTTGCAAAAGGTCTTCTGAAGTGCAGGCACCCCACAGAGAAGTATGTTTCCCAGCTCCACACCGAGGAGGCCCGCGTCTGGGAAGAGGGGAAGAGGCACAGCTTCAGCAATCGCCCCCGTGCCATGCCCATCATGGACCAGTCTGCCTACCCTCAGCCCCAGCAGCCCGCCAGGGGATTCAGGGGACCATTTGGTCAGCACACGAGCGGCGCTGAGCGTACAGTCGTGGCGCCGGCCGCCAGGGTTCCGGAGGGGGCCGAGCAGGGATACCGCTCGGAGGGGTACCGCTCGGAGGGGTACCGCAGGACCTTCGCTGCTGAGGGACCCAAGCTGCCGGGGAAGAGGGTCGGGTACTCCCAGGAGATGTACGAGGATTTCACCGCCGCGGCTGCTGAGAGCCGCCCTGCTGCAAGGCCTCTGGGCCATGCAGACATCAGCAGCATTGTCCACACAGAGGTGGGCCTGCTCTTCAAAGTCTTTTTGCCGTGCATTGCTTATGGCACCATGGCTGGAATGCATTCGAGTGGCCTGCCACATTTGGTCTTGTTATCATCAGGTGCATTTGGCACGGCCTTTACAAGGTGGCATGCCAAGGGTGAAAGGGATTTACATGTGAAGGTGCTGTACCTACTTCTTGGAAGGAAAGGTGACAAGAGACCCTCCGTTTATCACAAATTCTACATTGTTTATGGTCGCATGAACAGGAGAAACTCTATCAGCTGCCAATCGATGCACTCCAGGATAGGGCAGGATTGGATCAGCTTGGACCTTGTCTCTGGCATTCAAATCCTGGGGCACACTATTAGAAACTGGTGCAAGCAATTTCACTCCAAAATTTTGAGAGAATACGTCGTCCATCAGTTCGAATCTTTAGTCATTTCACACCAGGCTTCACTGCAGGACACCACAAGCCGCAACAGGAACACCACAGCAGGATCCTGGGGGCCCCAGAACTGGCAGCCGAGCCGCCACATGGACGATGGTGTCCACAGAGATCCGGAAAGCTGGGCCATCGAGCGGATCGCTCACCCTTCCATGCATGGTGAGTCTTCTGCAAACCTTCATTGGAGCTGAAGCAGTAGGCAGGAGGGGTGGTATGGAATCTTCAATTGCTTTTCACGATCACGATAAAGCAGACGATAACTGTGCCTGGCCTTCAGGCTGCTCAGCACAGCAAATTTTGTTCTGCTGTGAAGTGTTTCGAGTGCCGACGAGCACGCCTTCAAGCACATGTGACCATAATTCTGCATATTCCTGCAAATTCAAGGAGGCACAGGGCGTAAAGCCAGCGTAACTGTGGGCACTGGGTTGCTACCCATGCACAAGCAATCTGGCGGAGTATGTAATACGACAGATGATTCTACAACTTCATTATGTAGATACTGTTCTGCTCACTTCTATGGGTGTGCAGGTGCAGCTGTGGTGGAGACTGAGAGCCACTGGGAGGACCTGCCTCAGGAGCTGGTCGCTGAGGTAGCCAAGCTGCTTCCGGAGAAGAGCAGGGGAGCCATGCGCAGGGTCTGCAGGTCAACACAGCCCTCTCCTTCTTACTACTTCTCCCCCCCCCCCTCCACACCTTTTCCTTTGCTGCGCAAGATGGGAAAGTGGGTGCGAAAAGACCCGGAATCAATTGATTC
>QAXI01000458.1:567184-580083 GCA_004335615.1 Chloroidium sp. JM | reverse complement strand
TCCCACACCTTTCTACCTTGAATGGCCAAGCCACCGGCAGCGAAGCTTATCAGTGGCATCTGTCCTCTGAGAGCATTGGAACCACCCATTCTACCTCCTCTCGTCCCCAATCTGAATCTGTGACCAATCTGATACGCTATACTCCAGGTAGTTAGGACTGGACACAAACGTTGAAGTGCATTTCTTGAAGCGGAAGGGCTTTTTGGATGATCGCATGGCATTCTTGGCGTTTGATGGCCAGGGGGCGAAACAGGGTTGCGGGGGCAAGCTCGCTCACTTCTCCGCACTCTCTGCCTTCGACTGCCATGTGGCCAGGGCTGACTCGGCATTCTTGGCCTTGGCCTTCACATCCTTTAGCTCATCCTTGAGCCGCTTGGAGCCCTCCTTCAGGCTGTCCACCTCCCCCTGCACACCAGAATCCCCAAACCCTGAATACAATCCCTACATCCCGAATACAACCCCCGGCACTCTCTAACCCCTGTTTGCACTACAGTTGGGATGCAGACCTCGGTCAGCCAACATGCGTTTCCTCTCCCAGTAGCTGCCCTGTTTCTGGGGTGAAGCAGACCACTCGCTGTTGAAGAAGTGGAGTCTCGGTGCACTGCTGGTTGGCTTTGGAGGCGGGGTGGTGTCAACATGACGTATGTGAGTGCATGTCAACCAGCATTTGGTTGCCCTTGGGGCCCCTTCCTTTCACCGTCCAACGCAGTGATTTTATTAAAAGCAGCCCTCATTAAAACAGACAAGGGCATCTATGCGAGACGACCGACTGCCGCTGAGACTGTAGTGCGCCGAGCTTAATTAGCTGGAAGATGGAGAGTGCTCTGAGATGCCACTCAGCCTGAAGTATATAGGTAGGGTTCGAAATGGCAGATCCCGATCTGCATCTTGTACTGTGGTGCTTGGTGACATGAGCTTTCAATCCCAGGAAGACGAACAGTGCTCTGAGGTGCACGAGGGGGAGAGATCCTTTGTAGAGTGCGAGATCCATACCTGGAGCTTGGTGACCTGGGCCTTGCCGGCCTCCAACTCCTTCTGCAGCACTGAGGCGTCCTGTGTGATCTTCTCCAGGTCCTTCAGCTTGGCCAGCGCCACGTCGCGCTCACTCTGGGCAACCTGCAGGGCAGAGCGGTCAAGAAGGGGGAAAGGAGGGCGGGGGGTGTAGACTGCGCTCTTGAATCTTACTCAGTGGTGCAGGGCTGCTGCCGTGACAGTGGCACAATGGCTTTTGAGCCGTACATCCCCTGTTACCGCCCAATGTAAGGACATGCAGGTGGGACCATGCAAGGACGGCAAACCAACCTACCGCCAGGTTGCGGGCTGCATCTGCCACGGACTGCTCGGACGCAGAGGCGGTGGTAGATGACTCAGCCAGCTGGGTGGCAGTAGCGGCCAGCTTCTCCTTGGTGGCCTGCAGCTCCTTGGTGGCAGCCTCGAACTTCTCCTCCAGGTCCTTGTGCAACGCCTCGTCGCTCTTCAGCTTCTTCACCTCCTCCTGCAAGCAGACATGCTGGAAATCCCAGAAATATTGGCCGAGGACAAGCCCCGCAATAGCTGGGAAGTTTGCCGATCTGTTTGTGCAGGGAGTTTGTGGCTATATGCGGGGGCTGTGTGAAGCATCCGCTGGGATCAGCACGGAGAAATGGGTATGTTTGGGGAGCTTTTGAGAATGGTCACGCCCCTCTCCAAGGTCCTTCTCTCGCTTCTCAAGACAAGAGGGAGGTAGTGCTGCTGGACTATCCACCGAGAGGCGAGGAGGGGGAAGGGGGACGGTACCTGCAGGAGCACCAGCTGGCCCTGGACAGTGCTCTCTGCATTGGCTTTGCTGGTGAGAGTCTCCTTCAGCTTCTCGATCTCCGTCGCAAAGGAGAGCTGCTTGGTCTGCACATGAGGAGCAGCAGACTTGAACATCTCGATTGAGTGGCCAGCCGATGATAGAGGTGGCTTCAATTATCTTGTAAATCAAATCAGATATTTCATAGTCAAACACATATCTTACTTGAGGGAAAGACATTCACCAGTGCAGTCTGGAATCCAAAGCAGGCAACAATGAGAAGCGAGAGAGCATACCTTGCCATCCTCTAATAACTTCTGAGCTGCAGCTTTGCCATCCTCTGCCTCCTGCAATGTTAGGAGAGCGAGACTCCGTAAACTGTGCACTGCTGATAGCGCCAGTAGATGTTTGAAAAGCCACCCTTATGCAGCTCACCTTGACTTGCTTTCCAAGCGCTTCAATCTGATCTTGCAGTGATCCTACGTCTGCTGCCTGCGCTATGATAGCATTTAAGGTGAATTCGCTTCTTGAATATAGTTTCAAGCGCTTTGATGCGAATCTGATCTGGTCGATCGATACCGAGGAAACAGCCAATATGTACTGACATTATGATCGTAGCAAGTTCGCACCTGCATATCTCCGTTGACGCCGTTCAAGCTCGCTAATGAGCAAAGAAGCAAGGCCAGACATCCCAACATCAAGCTCCTATGGCGCGCCATGGTGCAGCTCGTTTCGACAATTTGCGGCAGCCGAATGGCACCAGACGTATGAACCTCCGCCTCCTCACAAAGCCAAAGCCAAAAGAGGAACCAAATTTTGCATGTTTTAGGGTTTCCATATTGGTCAAACTTGCTTGCAAACAAATTGCCCATGGCTCTTTTAGCTTCCAGTACCTGACAGACTGCTACTTCTACTGTTGAAACGGCTTGTCGAGCAGCACAGGCATCACGACAGGGTGAAAAAAATAACGCCGAAGGTGAGACCTTGCCTGCAGATTCGTGTGATTAAGGCTCTGCTGCACCTCGTGTACCTGACATGGGACCAACCCTCCAGTCTCTGGGCGGACCTACATGGAAAAGATCTGGAAAAAGGTAGCCTTCCCCCACAGGGTGCATGAGGAAAGGCAGTGTGGCAGAGGGACGCCACAAGTGGCCTGGCAGCATTGATGCAGCCTGTAAAAGGCAATTTCGCTTCACCCAGGACCTGGATGCGTCTTGTCCAGGCGACCAGGTGGAGAGTCATCACAATGCACTATCAGGCAGTGTTTCCTCAGAATGGCCACTGGCAAGCTCAGACTCATGTCCCCAGTACCGCCACATTGTTCGCGAGTGTCAAACATGGCAGGACGTGAGGGTGCCATTGCTCTTGCAAATCGGCAACACAATGGCAATGGAGTGCAAGCGAGGCTATCGCTCACAAAAGTATTGTAAGAATGATACTAAGCAGCCTTGAAGGGAGGATGTCGTGTCGCTGCAGCTTCTTCTGATTGCTGGGAAAAGGGGTCAGACCAGCTGCTGCAAGTTTCTCAGTCCTTGAAAGACTCTGCTAAGCACCACAGCCCAACCCTTTCCACGGGCAGATCCGCCAGATTGGCTGCCTGCAGGGCTTTCCCTTTGCTTGGATGCACATCCTGGTCTAGAGCGGTGTTGCTTGGGGAAAGGGTAGGGTCTTGTCTTGGTACCGGAGTCCTTCAAGTACTGGGAGGCAAACAGGAGTTGCTCTGATCCCTTCCCAGCAGTCTCACTGAGGTACTGTTTCAGCGATACGACAGTGTCCTCTGGAGCCTTCAAGCCTGCTTTGGTCAGCAGTGTCACAAGGCGCTTAACATGGAAGGCAAGGTGAGCACGAAGCAGCTGGGCGACTGTGCAATCCTTGGGGAGCTGAAGAAGTGCTGTATGCAGCAGGATGTCCAGACAGCAGGCAACGCACCGGAGAATGATCCCCCAAACAAGGCCTATAGGGTGGGGAGGGTGGGAAGGCAGCCAGATCCTTCAATATTGTCGTTTCACCATGTGCCTAGCCCTGTGGAGCAGCTCTGGGCAGATATGAGCAGTGAAGAGGGAGGGAAGGGGAGCCGCCAAGCATCCAGCAACGACCTGTCACCATTGTATGACAACAATGGTAGGTCACGACACATCTGCTCCCTTAGACTCTTACCCATTACTGGAAAGACCAGACCATCTCACCCTTTGCCCCAGCTGTTCATGCCAGAAACTGAATCATATTTTTCAAGTGTAGGATTTCCTGAGGATGATGATATCGATCTTGCTGAAGGAGACAGAATCTATTCCCAGAATGGTGCCGTGCCAGCGCCTGGCTTGCAAGGCCTGCCTCATATGCAGGTACCACTTTCAACAGAATCGTACACAGCATTTGATGTCATACAGTGAGGTTCAAGGAGTCAAGGCACCAGTGAGGGGCAAATGACATCCCAACATTGATGTTGCTGCCAATTTGCCAACCTTCAGAGTACTTGCTATCACGGCCAAGGAAGTCCAGCCGCTTGTGAACAGATAGAGCTGCAATTTCATCCAAACTGCCTGTATTATTTAGCTTTGCCATATTCTGGACGGCAAAAATGTGCATTCATGTATACCAAAGTGCGCTGCTCCGGATTTGAGCTGGAGCAACAGCACAACCTTTGCTGCCTACTCTTGACTGTGCAGCATCAGTGTACGTTCATTGAACGTGATCATTGCAGGACAACCCAGCGTTTTCGGACAACTCCTGCCAAAGCAGCCCAAGGGGACGCTGGCTGCCCAAGCAGGTGTACATCTGGCGCAGCGCACTTTTGGCTGCTCATTGTCAAGTGTTAGGGAATTCTTCATTGTTCATACTGTTTCTTCTCAACAATCGCCCACTTCTTTCGGCTTATTTGTCTTGAATACCTCCCTGTGTCTGCTGTACAGTAATCTGCCTATCAAACCCCTCCCCATCACCGTGTGGCTCCATGATATGTCAGACCTGCAGCCATGTAGATTGCACTGTCTTCAGGTGCCAGCTCTCATCACTGAGAAGCTGCTGGGGCCAGAAAGAAGGTTTCCCCAAAGCCTACCATCTAAGGAGTGCAGGTGAGATCTCAACAGTCCTACCTTGCTTTCATTTCAAGTATGAGATTCTTCCAAATGGCATTGCATAGCTGCAATTGCAATGGCTCATTGCTACCCAAAAAAAAATGTTAAGGGGCCTCACTCATTGTAATTGGATGTAGATAGTGTAGTTCCCTCCCCTGGGTGTCAGTGTCTGCTACACAGGCAATTGACAAATGGGATAAGTCTAGAAGGTCATGGGTAATGAAATGGACTTGGAAGCTCAATTGTGGCAGAGCATGCCGGCATGCTAAATGATAACAGGACTCTGCTGCAGAGGTTCGTCTGGCAAGATGAATTCCAAGCGCAGGAAGCTGCCACAATCTCACGTCAGGGAGGCTGTGTCCAAGTGGGAGAGGATGGGCAGCCAAGCACAGGGTGAGACACCAGGAACAGGAAGAAACCTTACAGGGTTGCATTGTCTTGTAGATCCGGTGATGCGAAATCCCCAGTGCCCCATCATTGGTCGCTCATGCTAAAGTTTGCACCAAATCTAAGGGGGTCTTGAACAAAACTGCAGGAGGATTGTGCTTGATGGGTAAATGACGTGGGAAACGAAAGCAGCTGTCTGTACTCCCAAGACTGAATTTTATTCCACGTACAGTTCCAGAGGTGGCTGGGGACAGCGAGGCAGCGGTCAACGCTCCCCAATCAGGCGCAGAAGCTGCGCTGAGGCAGCTCTTGGAGGAGGTCAAGAGGTTGCAGGCACAGCAGGAGGCCTTTTTGGAGGCGAGCAGCGCCGCGCTGGAGGCCCAGGTGCTCCACTGCTTGCCATCGTAGGATCAGGTTGAAGATGTGTCCGTCTTTGTGTGTGCCCTTTGTGCAAAGCAGGCAAGCATGAAAGATTATGTTTAGCGGCATTCACAGCAGGTCAATTCTGGGATCTCCAATCTGCATTTTCAGGGGGACTGTTGGTGTACATAAATCGGGCCTTCTTGTCCTCTGATTCTTAGTGCCAGATATGTGCTCTCTGAGAACTTCATCAGCGACTCGGTATTACCCTTCTTTCAGGGAAACACACTTGTGCTGCTTTGGATCTTTCTGCACTCCCATCTGCCGTGTGTGGCTGATAGCTGTAATTTTCAGGCCTGTCATCTTAGGTGTGCCAAGCCCCTGTGGAGCCCAGGGGATATCTTGTGAACGATTATGTCTCTGCGCGCAGGTTGCTGCACGGGGAGGTGACCCTCCAAGCGAGGCAGGGGAGGCGGTTCTGCAGCAGTTGACTGCACTCCTGGGAGACCTTCTCCGCATCCTGAATTGGAACCGCAACTTGCCCGGAAGTGCGACCATCCTCCGGCAACCATCTGCAGCAGACCTCTCCTCTGCTATGGACCTTCACCAGGTACAAATTCTGCAAAATGAGCACTAATTCCAATTTGGATGCTAATTGACCTGGATGGGGGTTGAGTTCCCTGTGTGGTGACATTCCAATATACCAACCTCTCATGAATTGACAATGCGGCAGTCGGTGAGGCTGAAGGGTTGGGGTAAGCATACTCATCAAGCGGCATGGGATGAACTCCGAGCCTGCATTAAATATCTGGGAACTCTTTTGACCCTGAATGGGTATCCAATTTGAAATGGAACAAAGAGAGGACACCAATGTCTCAGGAGTAGTTCGAATGTGCACAGGAGAATCAATTTCAGATGATTCACATCCCACAGACTCAATCAACATGCTGCCCAGACCTTCCACAAATGTAGAAAGCCACTTCTGCATTGCCCATACGCCAGGAGTCGGCTTGAGGCTGAGAGAAATTGTCCCTCATTTGAATGTTTACACTGACTAGGACGCCCAAGACACTGCCGCAAACCTCCTTGGCTCCACAGCTGAGAGCTTGGCACACTGCCAGCCTGAGCTGCTCCGGGACAGAGTGGACGAGATAAAAGGGGTTGCTGTGGAAGAAGGAGAGGGTTCTGCAGTCGTCAGAAGCGAGGACACGCTTAGCCAGCAGTTGCTTCAGGCTAAATCACAAAAGCAAATGCCGATTCGCCAGATTGAGGGTGAGCTTTTTCAGCCCTAGCATCATTATCATCTTTGTTAACCTTCAGGCAATGTGGAAGGGTGGGGGGGAGGAGGGGGGGGCGATCCATGGAATATGCTGCCAGGCAAGGCTTGAACGGCAGATGCAACCGCAATTCAAGCTGATTTAGCCTAAGAGTGATTCAGGAAAATCACAGCATCCGACCCAGCAATCTTCCTCCTCCGCATTCTTCTGAGGAGGATGAAGGGCCCAGAACGAAGGTGGGGAGGTGGATTTGGCTGAGGGATCCCAAAAGACCTATAGCAACTGAATAAAAGTCATTTATACCTCAAAATGTTGTCTCGATGTCTCGCAAATTGGAGGCTGCATGAGTTGCTATGCATTGGGTATGTCGCAGCCCAGGAGGCTGAATTTTATGAATCTGTTCAATTTGTGTGCAGTGCGAGATGTATACCAGCATGACAAGTAAAATTTATGTGCAGTGCGAGATGTATACCAGCAGGACAGAGCACGGCCTCACCTGGTCGAGGTTCAAGTCCCAAAACAGGAGGCGGAGTCTGCCACATTCAGCAGCACAATGGACAGGCGCAATCGTGACCTGGAGGTTTCCCTCCTTGAACCTTCCACTCTTTCTTGTTTGCTGTAACTTTGCATCTTTGACAAGATGAAAGGCACTGAGAGGTGAATCCTCTAGAGGTCACCAAAATGACCCCATGGTAGCCCCTGCCATCTCTGAGGGAAGATAACATGCCCAATCCCCCGGCCCACCATCAATATGCCAAATTTGCAATCGATATGGCTGTCGAGAGCAGCCAATGGAAATGGTGTCACATGACTGCTGCGTCTGTCCCCAGGTATATGGAATGCAAAGAAGTGGAGAAGGGCTAGCAGAAGGAACATTGAAAGTCTCTGTACAAGCTGGGAAGCCTGCCACAGCTGAGGAGAGCGCGGGATCGCCGATGATCGTCAAGTCCATGAGGAGTTCCTGGATTGGAAGGATGCTGCGCAACAAGAAGAGGAAGGGTCTTGCAAGCATTGCAGTCTAGCATTTGCTTCAGCCAATCATGCACCGCAGGGGGCACAACCTTTGCAGGCCTGTTTGAGGTTGAGCATACAAACAAGTATATAACAATAAGTTCTGCATATTGAATGCCTGTGGGCAGTCCAAATGGTGTGCTGCTTAGATGCAATGCACCCCTTGTTGAAAGCCACCCCTGGCCCTCTTCCTTGCAGGCTTCATGATCGATTTGAAGTGGTATTCATTGATAATTCGGCGATTGCATTGGTCTTGCTCCTAAGTAGCAAAAGGAGAGAAGAAATCCATCAAAAATTCATAGACGGAGCGCATGTGCAAAATGGACATTGAACATTGAATCGCATTCATTCTCTTATCGAGTACTCCCTTATCGAAGACTCTCGTCTTGAGAGCAAAACCCTCGCGCTGTGATCCAATAGCTTGTGTAGGACGAGGAGGGGATTTGCACTGAAGTTGTGAATTGGATCTTGTTTGCAAAGATTGCCAATTCTCGCACGTTGTTCGGAGTTGCTTTGAAGTCGGCAAAATGAATAGGAAAACGCTGCTGAAACATTTGTGCTACCTGAAAAAGATCTTCATATCGACGACGAGCGAGTTTGAACCGCTCGTTCTCGGATTACGAAAGCACAGTGCTGGACTGAGCACATGCACACTACATTCTGCGCGTGTGAACTCAGGTGATCCAGTTCACAAGGAAAAAACTTCCTGAATCACCTTGACTGGACCTGACAGTGAGATTTCAAAATCGCAGACTCGGCTGAAAAGCCTGATGCCCTGAACTTATCAACCAACTTTTGATACCGCATGAAATTTTTGCTATCCTGTCTTGGCAGGGTCCACTGGAAGCCTCCCAAAGATCAAAGGACCGGCCAAGGCTGGTCAAGCTGTATCACCCTCTGCTCCCACAGAGGAGATCCTGAGACTCTGCTGTACCTCTCTGGGACGAGAGTACAGCGCCTCGGAAAGGGCCCTGGCAAAGCGCTTAGACAAAAACTGGTTCTCTACTGCCAAAGAGGTGGCAGCCATGAGCAGGGTGAGCCACTTTTGTCTAAAGTAAGGGAATTAGCCTCTCTATGTTCATTTGCTGTTTTATCTTGCCCCAGCCAAGCAGCTCGTCAGCATATAGCAAGATGAACAATGTAGCATAACGCTATCTTGTGCGGGTGCAACAGGAAGATGCTAAGGAGCTGAGGGTCCCTCTACGAATGCTGAATTGGATCCAAAATGCACTGGCAGGCGAAGAAAGAGATCTCCCACCAGACTCGTCTAAGATTACCAGGAGCCAAGATGACCGCCAGGCCCATGGAGATGTGGAGGAGGAGGTGCTGATTGAGCGCATGGCTTCTGGCTCCCTCACCTCTGCCTTGTCATCTCCAGACATCATCGAGCTTGACAGTGGACCCCTCCTCCCTTCCCTCTGCGCCACGCCCCCTTTTGCCACTTCCTTCCCCATGTGTCCATATTTGAGGCTGATTGACCTTCCGAGCTCCCTACACGTTGCAATTTTTCAGAGAATCTCAGAGCAATCTGGGTTTGAGGCTTTGTAATCAAGTTTCCATTCTGATCTAAACGGCACAATGTCTCGAGCAGCTGTCGCTGACCGTCAGCTCACCATGTATGGATCAATCTGTCGGCTTCTATCCTTGTTTAAAGAGGAGCAAGTGGTACTTCATTCCCCTTTGTTGTTTCATCCTTTTAATTGCCTTTATCAAAGCTTCCGCACTGGCAACATTACCTTTGGCATAGATGATAGCCACGGTGATCCGAATTTCAACCCAAAACAATCCAAATGGTTGACACATGCAGATGATCTGATGAAGAGGCGGTGTCCTCCTTTTTCGAGATTCAATCATGGCAGCTATCGTGCCCTCACGGTGAGTCACAGCATTGCCACCCCAAGCCAAACGATTGTTTGTGTTGGGCACCTTCTCAACAATTCTCTCCATTTATTGCGGATTCCCTGTTTTCAGGGGAGCTCTGTTCTCATTCTGACCTATCCGCCTTCCAAATAGATGCAGGATGCCAGAATGATTTGTCAGCCTTAGGGCGCCTTTGATTTCATAAAATCAGGTTTGTATGAAACACCAATATCAGATATGAAATAGCGCAATACT
Organism: Chloroidium sp. JM; assembly: GCA_004335615.1. Lineage (NCBI taxonomy): Eukaryota > Viridiplantae > Chlorophyta > Trebouxiophyceae > Watanabeales > Watanabeaceae > Chloroidium > Chloroidium sp. JM. The sequence goes on along the minus strand of QAXI01000458.1, from coordinate 570,085 downwards.
GCCACCTCTCTGTTGCACACAAGATCGAAAATCAACTCCTGAGCTGTCGTCTGTTTCTATTGTGCAAGTGCAGTCATGGACTTGCCCCTGCCCTGTAGGTGATGAACAACAAGAAGATACCGAAGCTTCCATACGCTATTCAGGTGAGGTTCTTCTGCCACATCACATTCCCCTTCCTACAGCTCCATTGAAGAATTAAATCATCTTGGTCATACAAAGCTTTCTCAAAAATCTTGGTGTCATGATGCAAGGTTGGTGTATTGAAACTTGAAATCTTCATACAATCCGGCCTTCAGCGATCTCCTACTGGTAAAACTAGAATTTTTCCTGTTTTACCCTGAGGTTTTCAAGGATCACACTTTGACATATTTCATAGGTGGGACATATTCTGCTACCATGGAAACCAAATTAGACATTGGTCAAACTTTGATGCAGGAGTCGGGAATGTCCCCCGAGCTATTGGAAGACTTCGAGCAGCTGCACACATTTCTGACCACCAGGTTCTATGGCCAGCAACAGGAGCCCATGCTGCCGGTGACTGCTAGGAAATACGCCCACTACATCAGGTTGGTTGCCCAGCCCCTTCTTACCTCTTGGAACGAGCTTTCTCTCTCCATTTCCTGGCTTGGCAATCTGCTTTCTCTATCTCCTATTTCGGCACTCAACACCTTGTCCCTTGTGGTAATCATCGCTTCTTTCAATTATCGATCTCCCAGCGATTGTGCGGATGGAGGTAGCCGGTTGAAATCAAGAGATCGTTTTGTCACTGGTGCTAGAACGTAAGCTGGTAGCATACGCACAGTTGTGGGCATGTGAACAAATGCAAAGGCAGCTCGAGGTGCTTTATTGCGGCATTCTTTGTAACAAAATTTATGCAGGACTTGCTCGTCGAGATGAGCTGCTATCAGCCTGGTTGGGGAAGGGAATGATCATCATTGGAATTCATCAAATTCCAACTTCTGTGCCTGCAGGCTCATGCTGGGATGGCTGCATCACCATAAGAAGATCCCCTTGGAGGAGATCAGCTTTGCAGCCATATTCCCTGGACCTGGAAGGTAGGCGCCTCGCACCACGACAAGCCATTGTTCCGGCACGTCCTACCTCCCCACCCAGCAATCTGGTGACGGAATTCTGTCATCACGGTTTTATGTTCCGATATCCCAGTCAGGAGACTTTCTTGCCGCCTCATCATCCTCATTGGGGATTTTGAAATCTAAATTTGAAACCTAATGTGGGGGAGGGGGTGGGGGGGTAGCAAGAGGTGGACAAGGATGAACCTTGATGATGAAAAAGTCGGGTCATCTGCCATGCAACTCATCGCTGAAAATGTTTGGTTGGACCTCAAATGCTGCCAAGCCTGTCTGAATGAGCAGAATGAGCAGAATGATCATGTGCAAAGCTGAGATGCTCGAGAGCTCGATGGAGACTCCAAACTCACATGCTCGAAGTTGCAGCCTGAAAGCCGATTCAGCAAAGCATCACTTGTCAAGCCTGAAGTGCCCAAGCCCTTGAGGGAGCCCTAGGAGCGTTCTCCTTCACCTCCTCTTGTATTGTGCAGACATGATGCCAGAGCTGCCTTCGAATATCTGCAGTGGCTGGCCGGCACAAGGGGAGTCAACAGCCATTCCGAGGCCATCGTACTCAGGTTCCCCCCTCCCCTCCTCCCTCCCCCCATGCCAACTTCCCCTCTCTCCCCTTACCCAGCCTGGCCTCCGCTTCCATTGTCTCTGGCCAGCGGCAGGTGCATCTAGCATCGATGCTGAGGCATCTGCAGTTCTCTAATGTCACCTCTTTAGATGTCCCGCTCTCATCCCACATGCAGGTTGTCACCTTCTTGTTTGTGATCTTTGCTACAACTGGACAAAGATTCTCTTTTGGGCTGGTTGGTGGTGCAAGCATCATGGTAATGATATGAAGTCTGTTACGGCTGAAGGTCAAATTGAGGGAGCATGTAGAGACACCTCAAATGCCTGATGCCCCTTCGTGTTCTGCAGGGCACTGGGGGCTTTGGCAAAGTACATGTTCCACTCGCAGTCCAAGACCACGGCAGGGGATGGCTTCAAGCGCTGTGAGGACCACCTTGCACCCTCCTGTCTCTTCGGCTTCATTGAGAGCAGAGAATTGAGCTTAGCTGCGGTGATTGCGCTAACAAAGCTTTTGGCTTGTTGCACACATTGCTTGTGATGTCTGAGTTGCAGCAATTGGCTCATGGGGCATATTTTATTTTTTTTCCAACATGCTTAATGGGTTCACAGTGCATGCCAACTGCAAGAGGTTGCTTGTGTAATTCTGTGATCTTTGTGATGCAACATGTGTGGCATAACAGATAAAGGCTCTTTGTTTATGAGTCAAAGATATCAACAGTCTACGGATGGGACTTTCAAGAGCAAGTGTTGTGAAAAGCCATCAGGAGAAGTGACCTTGGTCCTGACTGGAGTAAACTGTGTCCAGACCAGGACTTGGAGGTGGTTTGCGCGCTCAGGGGTCTGTCCCAGGCGACCCAGAAAAGGGCGAGGATTGAGGCCCCAGTTTCGGCAGCATCCCTGAAGTGGTTGGACTGGCCTGACTTCCTGAAGGTTCCCCCCCCTTCTTCCCTACCTTTGCGTTCGGTATCCAACGACAAGGGTACAGAGTCGTCCAATTAGAGAGAGCAGTACTTGATTTAATTAGATCAAGCAACATCAAAATCTTGCAAAATTGAGTGCCTAATGGCTGGAATGGGCGCAGGTTGTGCAAGAGCTGAAGAAAGAGTGCGCTGGCTTGGATGCAGACGGCAAGGAAAGATTACGTGCGGCTGTGGCGTGGTCCCTGCAGAGGTACCTGGTGCTTGCCATCCTCAGCTGCGTGCCCGGTGAGTCGAGCGTAGAGGAAATGTGGAAGACATGAAAGGGGGGGGGGGGG
>QAXI01000458.1:511797-534871 GCA_004335615.1 Chloroidium sp. JM | reverse complement strand
ATGACGGCACCATAGGCGCCTCTCGAAGATGGCCGAGCAAACCACTGCTCCCGCCGTGATGAGCAGCAGCAGCCAGCCCGAGAGTGCAGCCGAGTTGGGGAGGTCCCACACCTCTTCCCACACCAGGATTGCGGCGAACAGTGCAAACAGGAACCAGCCTCCCCATGCATCCACTGCGCTGAGGAAGCTTGATTGGCGACGTGTGTCGGACCAGCTGCTCAGATCAATTGCACGATTGCAGGGTCTCTCCGCCTTCCTCTAAATTTCTCACCCAGAGGTGAAGAAGGCAGAATCGAGTGTGGCATTCCCTAGGAAGACAGAGGTTCTCATGGATTCACAATGACAGCAGGAAGATTCAGAATGCCATAACTTGCAACGTCACTAGCTAAGCCCAGCGATGCCTGCTGAAGTCTGAACACCAATTATCTCTGGTGGTGCCGAGCAATGCCTCGAAACCCATTCAAAATAGTCCACCACTCCACAGTATCGATCGTTTTGCCGACATTGATAGTTCTCTGGAAATTTTACAATTTTTCAGAAGGTGAGGGTTGCCTTGGGCATGGGGCCACTTGCGGAGCACAACCCCTCTGGAAACCTGCCATCGCTGCGTGAGCTCCCCAAAGATCATGAAGGGGCACACCGAACACCAGATCCTTCCAAGGAAGGGGTAGATCTGCGGAGCAGCAACGGACACTGGCCAATTTGAACAAGAAAACGATAAAGAAGATGTTTGATGTCATTGGCTCACTTGTCTTGTTTCAACATTGCTTTGCACTGTGAGTTGGACGGGAAAATACATTACACATTGTACAATACTGACCCCGAGGACTGTGCATGCTTGGATGGGTAAGCACATCCGTCCCATGTTTGCTCTTCACTTCTCATTGATAGCTCACTAGGCAATGGTGATATGTTATAAAGACCTTTGCCTTCAGGTATTCTAAAGCTTTATCAAGGGCCTGGCATGTCTCGGAGCACTGATCACTTGAGCAGGGTGAATTTGTGGGTGGAATGTAAAGCGAGACCCCACCAGGAAGATGCCTGGCCACCAATAGTCCCAGAACAGGTTCAGCCCAAAGTTATGGGCACGATCCTGGGGTCCAAATAGCAGCAGGGCCACATACACCGGATACACATAGGCCGTAAACCTGTTGACAGCACGATATCCTTTATTGATGCACCAATTTTCCGTTCTTGATAGAGGGGCTTGAAGCAGCGGGATGATTATGTGTCTTCTGACCGTTCCAATACATGTGCCGACTCATAGAGAAGGCTAAGAGGTAGAAGAGGGAATGCAAGTCTTGAGAGACACACATGCCGATGCTGATCATGCAAGCAAAGTCTTTCCACCTCCATGGCCGCCCAATCCCCCGCCTCCCAAAAAATTTCAGCGCTTTGATTTACACCTCCCTCCCCCACCCTACAGTGCTTATCTTCCTGCCTCCTGGAACACCAGGGGTCCACATGCACTTGGATTTGAATCCTATTGCTGTTCAGAGGAGTAGTTGAAGGGGACCTGAAATTGATGAGTTCCGGCCACAGGCGGCTCCGCAGGACCTCCTTGAATTTGGGGAACGCAGTCAACAGGTTCCAGCGGAATCGATCCCGCGACTGCATGGCCAGCGGGATATCAGCTGCTGAATTTGATGTAAATCCTCAGTTGCTCATCTATCCAGGGTCGAGTACAATCAGTCAGAGTGCAGCATAGAGCATCAGCGACACAATTTACTGCCCAGCCACATCCATGGACACAAAAGTCAGTGAACTGCGCGCAAATTCACTGTTTGGGGAAGAGGTTGGGGGAAGGTAAGGTGGGAAAATGGGGGAGGGGGCAATTTTTAATACTCTTTCAGTAGGCCTGAGATCCATGTCATCTCTATGGAGCAATTTGAAAACGGGTTGGCTCGACAAATCTTGCAAATGTAGGGCAATTCATACTCTTCGTCGATGATACATCAGCAGAATGCAGAGGAAGAGGAAACCTGGGTAGCAAACCAGAAAACGTCCTCAGGGACTTCCTGGGCAGAGATCACGGATTGTGCAGCAGCCCTCTCCATCATTGACTCTAGCTCCTGAGCATGAAAGATGTCTCATCATAGCACCTAAGAAGTTAAGAACCCTCAAATGGCTTGATATTTTTGTGGAGCGAATGGGTACACACTGTTTCCACGGCACTGCCCCCAGACGTTTCTGGCCACATTGCAGGCCAGAAGACTTCCTTTCTCCCTCAGGAATCATGTCCCCACTACGGCCTAAAGGTGGCAAAATGCTTCTGAGGCTCTTGGAGGACATTGCCAGTACGCGCATCTAGTTGCTCATCCTCATGGTTCTCTTGAGAACAAGAGGAGGGAAATTTGAAAAACAAAGTGGGGAGGGGGGGGGGGGGCAACAACTCTTCGGCATGCGTTTGGAAAACGGTTGCCCTGTGAGTCCTCTTCCCATAACAGGCATGTCCCAGATTTGAGTATGCTCACGACTATTGACATATTGCGGTGGTTGTGGAGGCCAGAGAGCGGCGGCTGGGAGCAGAAGCAGATGGAGAATGGGGCAGGAAGAACGCCCAACCTGGATGTTGTTTGGGAAGCTGTAGCTCTGCAGGTGCTTCACAGCTTCTGCTGTGAGCCCCAAAGGCGCCTGGCCTCGCCTGCGAGAGATGGCTTTTGCGAAGTAGCGCTGCAGGTCGGCAACGTCTGCCGGTCTGACCCTCAGGGGGGCAATCTGCCAAACACAGCCTGCCGTGTCAGGATCCAGCGAGAGGGAGGGGGGGGGGGGTTTAAAACAGAGCAAAGCGGGTTTTGCCAGCAAGACCTCGAACCACGTCCATTCGGCTCTTTTTGAAGGTCATCAACATGTCCTTGCACGGAGGAAAGATGCAGGTCGCCTATCTGACAATGATCAACTTGGCACAGGCCGGGCTGCACTGAAGTACAGAGTTTGCGGATGCTCTTCAGCAGTACTTTCTGTGCAAAATGGGGAGCGGCAACACTTTTGTTTCATCATATTTATGTGCATGGCAGCATGAATGCCACCACAATGTAATATGGCCCCGCAGAGCGTTTGCTGTACATGTTCCATATTGGCAATAAGGCCACCAGTCTCATGGTTGAGGGGCCAGCCATTATTGCAGGAGCTAGCCATTCTTGCAGGAGTTAGCCTGGCAATCTACGAGGCATCGATTGCACCCAATCTCCGCCTGCTCCTATTTCATGGATTGCATCGACCTCCTCCTCTCCCTCAATTTTCCCTCTCCCTCTTTCCATTCCTCACCACAGCCAGAGCTCACAAATAATGCATCCTTGTCTTCCGGAACCACATGAGAGGGTGTTTTTCCCCCCAGGAGGGGTGGGGGTTTGACCTTGATGACGGTGGCCAGGCTTTCCAGCTGTGGCACCCGCTTCTCTGCTGTGAGCATGATGCGCACCCGCAACGGGACCTTCTCTGTGCTGCCAGCAGGAGCATAGGTGTTGCTGCGGAGCAGGTCGCTGAGCAGAGCGATTACCTCCTGCCTTGCCTGTGGATGCAGCCTTATACTGTAAGGTTGTATGGCTGGCCATTGACTGGTACTTGCTGGTTTACACCATTTCCTCACGCCAAACAGCTTATCTTTACTGCTTGCACTACAATTTGCTGCCAGCAATGCGAGGAGAGCCTGAATTCACGGAGGCCAGTCACCCGAGGATGACAAGGGATCAGCTGACTAATAGCTAAGATCAGCAAACACTGGAGCAGGATGCCTGCGTCATATGCACTAATAAATCACATGTCATGCAGACCTGAGGAAACCAGAAGGCAATGTAAAGAAATGGTCGGCAATTGGAGCACCTAGTAGTTCCCAAGTAACTTATGATCAGATGGGAAGGTGACACAATGGGTGCATCAGGAGGAATGAAATGCAGCCAGGGAGAGAGCCTGTACCCGGTGGACGTTGGTGAGGATGAGGCTGCCACCCGGCATGATCTCCAGCAGGCCCTTCTTGCTGCCAAAGCCAAACACCTGTGCCGCGTGCTGGTCCAGACGCGCACAGTCCACCAGCGTCAGCGGCTTCCCCCTCAGCGTCGAACCATAATGCACGAGACTGGCGTAGTTGACCTTCTCTGTGCCAGGCTCCCCGAAGAACAGCAGGGGTTTCCTGAGCGTGCAACACGTAGTCTTGATCTTGATCGTACTTTACATTACATGCTGAACCGTTGATGGGAAGACAGGGAGTTCTCAGAACAAGCTGCACCAAGGCTTCAAGCGTCCTGGTGAAGCAGAGGCAGACAGAAGATTTTTGAATTCGATTAGAGACACTGTGAAAATTTGCACCCCTGAAGTTCAGACATGAACGGCAGAGTGTCGCTCTCAGAGGGAAAAAAAAAGCGAACCTGCTCTTGGAGGCTTCGACGATCTGCTTGCGCAGGCGCTGGGCGTAACGGGACATGCCCACCACCCCCCGCCGGGGTCCCGCCACCAGGTAGGGCTGCAACGCCTGCATTATCTGCTGATCCCCCTGCATCCGACGTGCATGTCATCGGTGCCTTGCTTGAGTAGGAGCTGTTGTGGACCAGCCTTTCTGCTTGTGATTAGGACTTGCAGCGAAACATGCGCAAACTGCCGCACAGCCTGCGCGAGAGTCAGGCGAACCATGATCGAATCAAAAGTCGGGTGAGGGGGTGGGGGAAGGGGGTTGCAGCATTATAGCGAAAGCGTTGAAGTCTTGGTGGATTTGGGCATCTGAACTGATTGGGTTGCGAGGTGGGTGGTAAAGGTGTTCAAGAGTCAGCGGCAAAAAAGCCAACAATGAAGCTGCCACCAGCCTGCAGGATTGGAGGCAAAAGAGGCAAGGATTAATTTATATGCATGGGGCACGTCGGGGAAGCGAGGGGATGCCGACCAACCTCCAACGCTGATCCCAAGCCCTTGGACATCTCCTGGAAGAGCAGCAACCCTATGTTGGGGTGGTCCTGCACCAGGCTGTTGAAGTCTGCGCGCTCGATGGTCCAGATTCTGGCGCCTCCCTGACCCGCCATCATGTCCTGGGTGTACTTCTGACCCAACAGCAGCTCCCGCAGGCCTAGAATTGCTGGAGCCTCGATGCCCGACAACTTCCCTGCAGCATGGTCTTGACTCTCAATCTTGCGCCCAGGTTTTTGTGCTCAGGCTGGTGTCAAGGAGGTGGTGTAATGGAAACCTCGAGCTGCCTGGCTTGGGCCAATTGTACCTGGGAAGGAGCCCAAATCACAAGTGCCGAAGACAAAATTGCTTGCAACAGGAAAGGCAGGTCGATAGCATCACAGCAGTCAGCGCATGGCTTGCCATCCAGCAGAACGGTCAGTCCAATTGAGGGCCTCCCCATTGCATGCACCACCTCTCCCTCTTTGTACACCACCTCTTGTCCAAGCAGGGACGTGTCAACCAGGGCCTTTTCTGGCAATTTGCTGAACAAGCTGATGCGCCTTGCTGTCTGAACTCGGTGACTGTTCTTGGAGATGGACTGCCTCAGTGCACTGGGACTCAGAGCCAGATTGCTCGTGCACAAGATTTGCATGCTGCCTCTTGTGCGTCTTAAATGAGGCTGGGGTATGGTTCTCCTAGCAGATGGCACCATAATGCTGCGAGTATGTAATTGTACGGTCATTTTGATGGAAAGAAACCGAGGTCTCGAAACGCGGAAATCCAATTCTTTCAATGCTCGTTTTCAAACATTACTGTTGGCACTTTCGGTACACTAGCAACTTTAAGCTTGCACGCACCCTGCAGATTGCACAATTGCTAGCCATGTCGCTCAAATTTGTTAAAATGAAACGAGCGCAGAGGTTCGAGCCCTAGAACCGAACCGAGGCCTCGAATGGACCGTGAATTACGGTCTCTCTCGAAAGGAAGGGTTGAGCACCTTCACGGTACCATCGATTAATAACGATTTAGCGAGAACGCGTCTAGGATGAAAGGCACACACCTCCGATGCCCTAGCAACACTGACAACATATTCTACAACAGTGTGCAATCCAATCTGAGGAGGACGAATAAGCACAAGCCTCGTGGACGGAGAACAGCCAGAGGAATCAGGCCGCTGCAAGTCTCTGCAGCGGTAGCGGAGCCAATCACGGTGAGTTGCTCACTAAAGCTTACCGTTGCCAGCCAACTATGGCAGAATGGGTAGCATGAATGTCATATATCAGCTGTCAGCTGCGATGACATTGCCATCATTATGCGTCCTGAAGCTACAAGACCATTTGACAAAGACAAAGATTAGATAAACACGCCATGCGCTAGAACACCAGTTCCAGATAGCTCCTGGTAGGAGGCAACCTGCATTTATCTCCATACATGTAATTCCACACTGTGCACTAGCTGGCAGATGAAAATTGAGGACGTAAATGCAGCTGCCCCTGTCTCGTATACCCTGTACACTCTGTGAATCCGCACCTTGCAGACCGAGTCCAGGCCTCAGGAGGCACGACCCCCGCCAAATAGGGTGACCGGCAAGCTCCGAATTCTGGTGATTGGCACTGGCTGGTCCTCCATCAGCTTCCTGAAGGCCTTGAAAAGACGCGCCAAGTGAGGTCCTTGCCTGCATAGAATATTTGCTTGCTTGCTCGTCAATGTAACTGGCTATAAGCAGGGCTACAAATCGACACTCTTTCAAAGGCCAAAATGCAGGAAGCAGCTGTATAAGATGATGAATTATTGGGAGGGGGAAAGACAAGGAGGCTTGTCCAGAGGGCTTGTCTAGAGGCTACAGACCAACCCCCACTCTCCCGAATTGGAGGGATGTCGGCTCCAAATTTTGCTGTCATGAGGGTGCGGAATCCCATCCCCTCATCTGAATCGTCAGCCCTTCAACTTAAAAGATGTTTCTTCTGCTGGCAGTGAGCATGTCGATGTTACGCTGGTCTCCCCCCGCAACTACTTCCTCTACAGCCCACTGCTGCCCTCTGCCTCTGTCGGGACTGTGGAGCAGCGCTCCATCGTGGAGCCTGTCAGGAAGATGCTCGGGAGCAAGGTAGGGTTGCAAATTTTTGATTAAGCACCCACCGGTGCTGCAGTGCAGGGCTTCGAGCCCGGGAGGGTTCAGACAAGATCCTTCGACCACCCTTCGATTACCCGGTGCTGGCATCATAAACATGTAGTCGACATGTGGAAGGAGCAAGTCCCTGCGCTTTAAGATGACTTCTTGAGGGTAACAAACCATTCATCTCTGCTTGATTCTTGGGTGTTGAGGGGAAGCGCTAGAAGCCTGTGGTTCTCTGCAGGCAAATTACTACGAGGCAGCTGTGCAGAGCATCGACCCAGAGAAAAAAACGGTACGAATATTTACTGCATCTGTGTTGTAGAAATTTGTCCTTGAGGAAGAATAATGCTCAATCAAGGTTTAAGAGATGTGCATTTGATTAATTCTGCCCAAGCAGTGAAATGAATTTTGGATCAGGAGACTATTTGCATCTATAGGTGACAGCCTGCTTCCCAGCAGACAATCTGGCCAGCGTCAAGGGCATGAGTTCGGCCTGTTTCCAGCTCGATTATGACATCCTGGTTCTGGGTAAGTTTTGGCCCTCATTGTCGCCTCTCATTCTTCATGTGGAGAAAATAATTTCATTCAGACAGATTATGGCACAAGGATTGCGTCTGCCATGGCGCTGTAGAGACGAGGACAATGACAGACCTTACAAGCTAGCCAGCAGACTAGAAGGAAGGTGGCTTCCTCGTTCAACAGGCGGGATTCGAAGGGGGGGACCTATTTCAAGAGGTGCTTGTGTTGCAGGAGTGGGCTCAGTCAACAACACTTTTGGAATCGAAGGGGTGAAAGGTGTGATCGTTCCTCCTGTCCACTGCATCTACCCCTGTGTGAACACAAAATCTTGCATTTTGTTTCTCATGATACATTTCGATCCCATCAAAGTTGTGCGTCCCCCAAATTTCAGTCGTGTGATGTGCCAAAGGAAGTGAACCAACTGAATTAGGAACAGAATGCAAAAACCCTTCCATAGATTTGGAAAAGCTCAGACAAATTCTCTTGAGTGCTCCATAGACTGGCCCTCCTGGGTCTAAGTTGGCAGGATGTGTGCAGACCACTGTTTGTTCTTCAAGAGCATAGAGGACGCCTCAAAGCTGAGGCGGCAGATCGCGGAGAGTTTTGAGCGCGCTGCACTCCCTGGGATCCCAGAGGAGGTACACATCCTCAAGATTCCTGTCCTATCGCGATGCAGACCTGAAAGGCATGTTTCACACCATCACATATGTCTGAATGTATGCAGGATTTACGGCTAAAATCCTCAAGGCTTTGTCATCTTCCGTTCAATCTTGCCTTTGCTTAATGCCCTCTGTACAGAAATACATTCTGAGATGAAATTGGTGCATTCGCCTCTCCAAGTTTGCGGTAGCAGAGCTTTCCCTCCCCACCCCACTCCACCCCAATTGTATGGGGTTTAGAGGGCCTCGATACCCTGAGATTACTGGACCCCATAGAATTCTGCCATAAGCGTTGTCAGCCAGCTCAACGGGCGCCTTCTATGCAGGAGATCTCGCAGCTCCTGACGTTTGTCATAGTAGGAGGCGGTCCTACAGGTGATCTGATCTGGCATCTGTTCCTCTCCCCCCCCCCCTCCCCTTCCCTCTCTCCCCGCTTCCCATCATTCCAGCCTCTGCTGACTTGCATGGTCAAAAGGCTGTGCCGTGGATGGGGAATTGATAAGGATCGAGATTGGTAGATCGTGGCTTAGAAGTTTGAGGAAGCAGAGACATCAACAGGAAGGTGGGCGGAGGGCGCAACTGCAGAATGCACTTGATGAGATGTCGGTACAAGGACTTTCTTTCAGGAAAAGACGAGCCCGTGGGTACTTGCTTGCTGAGACCTCAGATAAGATCTCTCAGACAGTTCTTGCAGATTGCTCTCCTACAACTTCATTGGTAGGTTGCGCAAGGCATTCCCCAGCCTGCAAACAGACTGGATTTTGAAGAAAGAGGGAGGTGCAGACAAAAAGCACGCTTGAGATTCCAGGCTGTAATTGAGTGCATAACCCAGCAGGTTGACCCTGTCACCTGGCAACTGCAGGAGAGGGCGGTGGAGAGGGTGAGCGAGCTGTTTGAGCAGGCCGACACCAACAAGGACGGCAACCTGTCCATGGAAGAGCTGCGCATCATCATGAAGAAGGCTGCCAAGGAATTTCCCCATTTGGAGGAGCACTCTCGCTTCCTGGAAGGGTGCACCTTTCCCCATCCCTCACCATATGCACTGATTTGCTTTTGGTTGAGTTTTGCTCGGGAGCACTTGGGCAATTACTGGAATTTCATGTCTGCAAGGGATTACGGCAAACAGAGGGTGGGACCACAGGGTACAGAATGGTCCCCGATCCTTTGCTCACTGCGAGTGAAAAATTTGAGGCATATGCAGTAGAAGCACTCTGCCTGCCACGTTCCAGCAGATGCAAAGTGAACGCCCTGCCAGTCACTCACTTGTCCTGAAATCGAATTCGCACTGACGTCTGCTGCCTGGAAAGCCCAGCCAACTTGCCGATCCTTGCCCAAGCGCCGAAAGCGCCCTGCCGTATTGCAGGAAGTACGGGCAGAACCGCTTCGGTGGCTTGGTGAGGGGCACGTTTGAGAGGGTGGGCATCCAGCCGGGGGCGGCCAAGGCCACCCCCCTGGCTGAGATCGACCCGCAGAACCAGCTAGACAAGGCCAGCTTTGAGGAACTGCTGTCCAAGATTGACAGCGGTCTCAGGGCCCTCCCTGCCACTGCTCAGGTGAAATCCACTTTTACATACAGTCTGTACACTCGTTGAATAAAACATCCAAGCCCCCCACCCCCTTTATACCCCTCCCTCTCGGCTTAAATGCTGTTCCAGACAAGGCCAGCTTTGACTAATTGCTGTCCAAGATTGACAGTGGACTCAGGGCCCTCCCTGCCACAGCCCAGGTGCAACTTTTACATGCATTCATTTGAACATCCAATGGACCCCCCTCGCCCCTTTCCACCCTTTCCTATTGGCTCAAATGCTGTTTCAGCAAGGAGAATTGTCTCAGGTGTCTCAGGTTGCACTGCCCTCTCCCCGCGTATTATCCATTCGTATGTTCATCTTACGCTGGGGATTCCAGGCAGCTCTCCATGACTCCCCCTGCCCGCCCCCCCTCCCCCGCCCCATTTCCCCACTTTCCGCACTCCCCACTCACAGCAAAACTCCTGCGATGGGTGCCTTGCTCGTGAATGTACTGTTTGCAACCCACCTTAATTCCCTTTTTGTATTGCATCTTGCTGTAAAGCCAAATTCAGAGTAGAGGTCCAAATACAATAGCAGCAGGAAAAAATGCAGCCAGCGGGATAAAATTTGAGCGGCCAATCGGCTAGATTGCCAAATACTGCAACAGATGAGGTGCAAATTGGACAAGGGAGGGAGAAATATTGACGGACATGAATTTGTGCCTGCCCCTTCGCCCCGCCCTGCCCCCCCCCCCCCCTTCCCCCGCCCTCCACCCCTTCTCAGCCCCTGCAAATCTTGTGGCATTCCCTGGCCAAGTCAAGAGTGGCGCTGGCAGGCCCACCCTGAGTTTGAGGTTGAGGATGCTACGGTTGACATCCTGCGTGCTCTCCTCCTGCAGCATGGCCGCCTGCTCCTGCAGGTCGCGGTTCATGGCCACCAGCGTCTGAATCTGGTGCTCTGCGCGCCGCACCTTCTCACGCTCCTTGGACAGCTGCGACTCGGGGTCCTCATACTGCACAGGAGACCAAAATTGCTGGTGGCATTGCAGAGCAAGAGCAAGCCATCGGTTGTACAATGCACCCGATGGTGGTGAATCTTTGGAGTCCTCATGAGCAGACTTCTTGAGAGGATTGGTGGGCGGACCAAGTACAGGCCTTTTCGGTAGCCACAGCAGATTCCTTCCTTCACACTTGCATGCACTGATTAGCTCTTGACTTATGGAACCACTGCTGTAAAACAATATTTGATTCATCCACCAAATCTACATCCTGTAGTACCAGGGGAGAAGCTGGAGTACCTGGTTCAGGTCAATTCTTTTGATGTCCCGTTTGCTGCCCCTGCGCTTCTGTGCCTCCCTTTCGACCCTGTCCGGGTCAATGTCATGGCTGCCAAATATGTCGCGCATGGTTGACATGAGCTTGTTTGGCTTCTTCTTTCTCGCCTGCAGAACGACCTGGCTCTTTGCCGCGTGAGGTTAGAGTGCTTCTTTGTTGTGTGTTGGTAGATGGAAGGTGGCTGAGTGATGTTACAGGCCAGCCTTCAGTCCTGTCCTTCACTATATTGGTCACATCAGCCCAAGCATTTCCCAATCGCGTGTGCAGCCTTTGAATCTTGCCGACAGATGCCTCTGGTTGGATGATCAACGAAACACTAAGAATGCTGGCCCGTCAGACACACCTTATCCCTCCTCTTCATCTCCGCCGCGTGTTTTGCCTGGTAGTCCTCCTCATTTATGGTGGAGAAAATGTCGCTGCTCTGCGAGCCCATTATGCTGGTGGGCGCCTTCTTCTTCTTCTCCTGCAATCCAGCAGCAACTGTGAGTGCAGAGTTCTGGCCTTTCATGCTCTTCCCATTGGCTCTCTTTTCCCACGGGAATTGACAGGCAAATCTCCACTCCCACCATTTATTGACAAGAGTGCAACAGTGTCTGAGCCACACTGTGCATTCAAAAATTTGCAGCGGCCAGCATGTCACTTGATAAAAGCAATCAGCATGGACGCATGGTGACTGCGCAAATTGCACGGCAGTGTCTCACTCGGTGCCTGGTGGATCTGGTCGATTTCCTGTCGCTGCAGACACTGCCTTGGTAGTCCTCATCAGCATCCGCATTGGAGAAGATGTCGCTGAGGGTGGCCAAGATCTTGCTTCCTGGCATCCTTCCTGCCTAAAACATGTGGCAGGAATCATGGCAGGAGTATTGGCCAAAGTTGATGTGTACAGACCAGTCCATCCTGGGTCTCATCATTCCAGCTGGTTGTAAGCAGCTTTTAAGAACAGGAAAGGCGATGAAAAGCCCCAGCTTTCATCATTTCTGCGCCCATGTCGAAGAATGCATCCATGCGAGCTTACCTGCTGTCGCTCCAATGCAGCCTTATACTGCCGTTGATCGAAGAGCCGTGAATGCAATGTCAATTTATGCGAGGCTAGGCAATCTTTTCGGTCTTTTTTCCAAGACAAGGTTGCCGTCCTGTATTAATATATCTTGTTAAATTTGGCGACAAAGATGGCTGTGTCGATCGCTCGAGACAGACAAGAGCTTTAAGCCGCGAGGTGGTCCTCAAAATCCTTCTGGCTCTAATGCCCCCTCAGGCCAATCAAGCAGGCCCCGATGCAATAGTGCTGACTCAGCCAGCCTACAACTTCCAGCCACATTAGGCTGATTGATGGATCAAGGACCACAGTCAATAACTCAGACAAAGCGATGTGGAATAGTCATGCTTGGGGCAAGCTCGAGGTCTGGCAGAATTAACCACCACAGGTCTTAATTCGAACACACACAAGGCCACCAAAGGGACAAAGCCTACAGTGCACATTGACCCTCCTGGAGTCCACCAGGACCAGCCGCCATTAGAATGGAAATCCAACCAGGCAAACCAGACAGCCTGCCAGGCAATTGATGACCCGGCACTTAGGATGGGCGACGACTCACGCCAGGTGCAGATGGTATAGGCAACCACTCGGCAAGCCAAGAGTCATGTCCCAACCCCGACCATAAATTGAAGCGCGTGAGCCACAAACAACGCCCCAACCATCCACCGCGGGCCAAGACGCCTGGTGTACTCTTTGATTGGTATGGATATCCAGGCCTAGTCACCCATCCCTCCCCTCCCTCTGCCATTGCTAAGGGACCAGGAAGTGTGCATGCATATCCGATCTTGATTAGAACCAGCATATGGGTGCTCGCGGGAAAACGCAATGTAGGGATGGACAAGTGTGTGGGGGAGCTTCTGACCTGTGAAATGAATCTGGTTGAAGAAACTTGTGGAAATCGAATATGGGCTGTCAAGACATGCTTGATGAGGGTGCAATCTGGGTAGGGGCTCTACTAACGAGCTGTCACTTTCGCTGGATTCTTGGAGCGGGTATAGAAGGCAACTTCTAAGCAGGAAGGTACAGCTGGAAACTGATCCAGCTCTTCAATGCACCTCGTGCTCTGATGGTAACTAATTAATTCAAGCATGCCGAGAATAGATTCGGCATAACTGCAGCTATTTTGTCCTTTGCAAGGCCATTGTGCTGGAGTTGGCTGGTAGGTCAGCAAAAATGGGGTGGTCAGTAACAGTCTTGCTCCCTTTTTATGTTTCGCAACACGCTTTGGGCATACATTCCCAGAATCCTGTTCCCTGACAAAAAGCGGGAAAATCATTTTGCTCACTCTCAACTGTGCCTCAATAGGTATCCATCATAGTTGAGGAGGAGGTGTAGACAACCCCGCCCCCTCCAAATACACAAATTCTATCACACCTGTTTACCGCCAGTGCCCAACATTGCGGAGGAAATTGGAGGTGCAGGCTGTCAAAAAGACCAAGAACATTTTGCTATGAAATATGCACTGGGATGAGAGTGCCGCATGGGGGTAGTGGGCGTTCACCTTCCCCGAAAAAACGATTTGAAGATTAATCCTTGAACGTTGCCTGATCCACAATGTGCCGAGCTTGATTGCTGTGTGTAGTAGGTAAGGTTATCCTCCCCAGAAGAATGACATGATGTGAGACAACACGCTTGCGGCACTGCCGTAGGGAAGATGAACTTGAGAGTAGCAGGAGTGGGCCAGGGGAGGGCAAGGCCGGGTATGAAAGGTCATTCTAAAAGCTCAAAGTAGGGCAAGCACAAGCAAGTCAGCCTTCAGTTTCAAAAGAGCCTCAATCAAGTGTCGATAGCATTCCGGAATCGACCGGGGCATAATAGTACCTTTCTTTATGAGTCATTGCTTTTGTTGATCGAATTCTCATCAATCATACGGCCCTGATCAACAAAGCTTGCCAATATCCCGTGTAAGATATCGAAAATTGCGTGTCGACGGAAGTGCAAGGTGAGCATCGTAATTATCTTGTACTTTCAGACACGTTGACGGTGAAGGAATGTTCCTGTCTCTATCTTCGTAGAGCCAAGTCTCAGTTTTTCCCAGCTTTTCAAAACAAGCTCTGTAGAGTGTAAGAGTTTGGGCTTCCTCTAAGAGCATCGGCGGCGATTCGTACAACTTCGCTCAGCATAGGAAAGGCAAGGGAAGGGAGTACACGGGGTCAAGTCTGCTCAAGAACAATAAGGACTACGGACAATCTCACCCTCAAGCACCCAGGCAACAAAGGTGAATAAAAGCTGTTAAATGTTTCTTGCTGTAAAAGGCCTATATTCACACATACTCCAGTGGTCAACCATACATCTCTGCAAGGCTAATCCTGCTCCATGATTTGAGCGGGGAAGGCAATCTAAATAAAATTACCTGATGTGCATCATTGGGGGTTGTACCTGCCTTTGTTTTGGCTAAAAAGCCAGCCTTGGTCACAACATAACAACGTGGCTCTCACTGTGTTGGCCTCACTCCCACTCCGCTGCAGGTGGCCACAGAAGCTGACGGTGCCGTCAGGGCATGGTGACCTTGGAAGAGAGGGACAGGCTTGAGCGGGAGCCGTCGCCAATGCCGATGCAGGTGGCGGTGCACCGCCCGATAGAGGGGCACCAGGACATCCCAGGCCCTACCATGCAGGCAATCTTCTGTTGTCCTCAATCAGCAGCAAAGACTGCATTCCTTCTCCCGCATATGCCATATCCTGAGGATAGCAGTCGACTTGATGGGTAGGGGTGTAGCCCTGGGACCTTCAGGCTACTCGAGGAGGGTGTAGGGTTCAAATTGCAGAGAGCATCGACGGCTCCGATGGGGAAAGGGGGGGTTTGGCGCTCGATTCAGAAGTGAAAAAGCAGCAGTTCCTCCTGTGCATGGGGTTGACAGCAAGCCCAAAAACGACGCAGGAGCTGCTGCGTGCGGCCGCCAGGAACCAGGGAGGGCTGGCGTGGGCCGAGTCCATGCAGCCGTTGCGAGACTTCGAGAGCAACATCGCCTCCAGGCTGTCTTCGCATGCACACGAAGCCAGGGAGGGTGAGCATGACCCCACGCTGGAGGGCTTTCTCTACTCCCTTGACATCAGACGCTAACCCTCCATAAATTTTCCACTGTGGAATGTTGATGTCCGTCCGTCCTGCCTGTCTGCTTGCTGGGAGATATCGGGTCCACAGTAGAACGGCGCCAACCATTTTCTACTTCCACGCTTTCAGATCAGGCCAATTCAGGCCAATTAGTGGCCGCTAATGTCAAACTCTTATCGTATTCAGGCCTCACCAAGCTCTGTGAAGACTGGTAAGCAAGACGCAGCCCAGAAGCAATGTTTACCAATCCTCCTCTCATTTTTGACGATCCATCATGGGCCTGGCCTGCAGGAACACATCCACTGGCCGATTTTGAGAGCAACATCATCCACCGACTCACTTCACAAGCAAATGAAGCCAGAGAAGGTGAGCATCACTGCTCAGAACAGGACCTAGACATGGGCCTTGTACTCAGACACCACCCCCGGCGGGAGACCCTCATCGCAGTATATTCACCACTCTAGAATCGGTACAATTTTGCCAGTTGCAATGGTGCTTTTTGCCATGCTCAGTGTATGTCTGCTTCCATGCCCTTGATTGAGTGCAGACGCACTGTTGCAGCATGATCTAAGTGCAGACTACCGATATCTGCTAATGTGCGCAGGTCCGCAGGGCGGACATCCCCCAATGAGCCCCTTCCACCCTGTCTTAAAGCCCTGGGGGGACGAGGCGGACTGGCGGGAGCGGCCGGCCCCCCGCATCTGGTCGGAGCGGCACCCCTCCACCCAACATAGTCGAGATTCCCTGCATGTGCGTTCTGCCTCCAGTGCCTGACTTGTTTGCAACCATCAGTGACCCAATCCACAAAAAACCCCAATACTCCATTGATACACCTAACCTCATTTGCGCAGCGCATTATTGCTGAGCTGAGAAAGCAATACCCAAGTTGACGCATGTCCTCCAGTGGTTCATCCCACCTTCCTGCCAAGGATCATGCAAAGTTGTTTCCAGGTCAGGAAGGGATACACAATATAGACAATTGGAACGCTGGCATGCAGTCAAGTGCGCGTTCTGCCAAGGATGTCACAACTGCCACAGTGCTGACTTTTCTTTTGGGGCGCAGAGTCTGTCTAGCCTCGCGAGTCTGGGCCCCATAGCCAGCGACCTGGCCCTCATGATCCAGAGCTCCCAGCGGGTGCAGCACTTCCTGGACCAGGGTGCCAGCCCTCGGGTGAGGGCCCCCCTTCTTATCCCTGCCAGCCCTATCATTGGCTAAAATTGCAAATCCTACTTCATATCAATTGCCTCCCATCGGCCCCCCTCAAGACCGTCCACCACCTCCCAATCCACTCTGACCCACCCAGTCTTACTACCTGCACCAGCACCCTACAATTTCACATTTTCTGCATCAAAGCCACTGCTCTACTCCACTGCCCAACTCCACAGCCCAGATCGGAATCCAATTTGTGGCATGCCCTGCCGCCCACGCTGCCCTGGGGGGGGCAACAACATAACTCACCCCGGCCCATCATTTGTCTTGCTCCGCCCAGGAGGCCCAACTGGCCGCTCATGTGGAGGTTGCGCGCATCAACTTGTCGAACATCTATGATTGTCAGGCCAACAGCCCAATCACTGACCAACTTCAAGTCGGTCTCTCATTTGCCCCATTGCCATGCTCCCCACCCGGCAGCTCACACTACCTCACGCTTGTCTGTCAACATTGTTGCTCCGCCCAGGAGGCCCAGCTGGCCGCTCATGAGGAGGTGGCTCGCATCGGCATGATGCACGCAAACCCGGGGCTCGCGCTGCTGGAGCACTTGCAGGCACGACACCAGGTCCAGAGGCAGCCCTCCTGGGAGCTTCTGCGGGGACCCCCGCCCCCCTTCGGCGGCCACCACCCGCAGCTGGGGGACGGGCGGGGGTGGCCCCCTCGGCCGCCCGTCGCCCCCCGCCCCTCCGGCCACGCGTTCGACGTGTACCAGCCCCCGCCGCAGATGAACGAGGCTGCCCAGAGCGAATTTGCCAGGTCGCTGCACATGCTGCAGGAGGTGAACCCTTTCTTTGTGTTCCCTGCCTTCATGTTGTTTGAGTCATTTGTCGGTGCCCATCCACTTTCTAGTTCGCTGCCCTCGACGATTTGGCAGTCTTGCTAGCTTCTGCTTTCCTGCCTCTCTCCTGCTTCATAGGTTCCTCGTATGCTTCGAATAAGGGGGGAAGAGGGGGAAAAGTATATGCCAAAGCGGGCTAGAAATCTTCAGCCTGAGATCTGGCAGGTGACAGTGGCTGTGATTAGAGACTCGGATGACAACTTCCCTCCTCTGCAGGCTCAGAGGCTGGCAGCAGCAGGTACATCAGGCCTGCAGGAGATGTATGGCAACTCAAGCCAACACTCCCAGCGCAAGCGCAGGCTTGCTGAGGTCAGCAATGCCCTGACACAGCAGATTGGAGAAGCGCTGGCCGAGGGCGAGGACTATGCGCAGAAGCCCTCCGCTCACCAGGTAACCCCACCTCATTCCCCTGCCTTTGAGGCATCCTCGACACCCTGGGGAACTGCTCAGCCAATGCACAGAATTCAGCCTCTGGACACTCTTCCTCCCTCCAAAAACAAAATGACTCTCCGACGTCTCTTCCAGAGATTTCTGCGCTACCGGCTTGTATCCCTGCCAGAGTTTATGCCTCTGGCCTAGGTGCAGCACTGCAGCCTAGAAATACCTTTCTTTTATTTCAACCTCACATTGCCGCCCCTCAAAGTTGAATAGCTCAGACATGGTGTGATTTCGGGTGCAAAATATTGTGTGGTGCAAATGACCTGCCCATCGTTCATGTCTCTGTCGCAGGGCCAGCAGTGCAGCCTGTGCGGCGCGAGCAGCACCCCCGTCTGGCGCCGCCTGAACAAGGCCCTGGTGTGCAACGCGTGCGGGCTGAAGCGCCGCAGGTCGGCCAAGGTCGCCGCCACGGCCCCCAAGGACAAGGAGACCACCCCCGGCCCCACTTCCACCCCCCCTGCTTCCTCCGCCCCCGGCCCCGCTCTCCTCCCGGGGTCCCTCACGTACCCCCCACCCCCTGCCGCCACCCAGACCGCCCCCTCGGGGGCCATGCCAGCGATGAATAAAGATGCGGGGACACCGCAGATGGCACCCCTTGGGGGGGACAGGCCTCGTGCGGAGGGCTGAGATCGTAGTCATGCTTGTTCCCTCCGCAGCGGATAAGTTGTTCCCTCTGAAACGGATAAGTGAGCAGTGCTATATGCTCACTTCAGGGGAACAAGCACCCCCCCAATCAAATATTTGATTCGACAGAGGATTTTGGTACGGTTTGTATCTGCTTTGGAGGTAAGGTTGGCAGGGTAAAAAGGCTCAGTGTATAGCTCAGGGATCTGAGCTGGAAGTCATGACCTGCATTCTGAGTTCGTAACATGACAGGGAAGCTTTCGCGTTCTTGAATGCTGACTTGAACAGCATGCCAGTACCGGTTGTTTATCTCTGCCCAGCAGATGGCTGAGCACTACAGAGTATGGGAGGTTTTGCACCATGCATGACATTGGAAACAAAATTCACACAGATTGCTATTTTCAGGTCTGTGAGTGCCAAAGAAGTGTCTCTCTTTGGCAATGGTTTTGCCTTGCGTTTGCTTGCGAGGAATTAAACCTCATACTGGCATTGCAAGGCTGAAGTCATTCAAGCTCAGCAAGTTTAAAGTAGGCAATGTAGGTCCTGTTCTGGATAGGCAGTGACAAATGCCAGGACTGAAAGTCAGACATGACTGTATGCCAGCCATGACTACTGAAAGCCAAGGCATTTCTCTTACGACACGTCTCAACTTCGTGTGTGCACAATGAGGTTTTTCACAGTTTACGTGCACGATGTCATTTGACGTTTGCAATTGTCAGGATGATTGCCAGGGCAAGAAGACAGTACCAATGTATGCAAAAAGCTTGATTCATTTGTCTGTTGTAACAAAACAGGATTCAGAACAGAAACATTCACTTCCAATAAGATGCACGCATTATGGTCCCCGGCAGTTGCGGGACAACTCACAGATACAGACCCTCACAGCAGTGTAGTCAATAATGAACTGTGTCGCATTACTACCTACAGCAGATACGCCAATAATGACAGACGGGTGCCTGGCACAACACGTAGACAGAGCGCTTACTCCCAGAGAATGAAAAAAAGGTAATACAGCATTAAATCACATTTGCATGGAAAGGTCTGAAATCCCAAAAACATCGCATAACATTTCACAATACAGGACCGATGCTCTGCATTTTGAAGGCGAGACAATTCTGACCAGGATTTGAGCGAGCGGGCCGTGTTTGGGACCCATATATACACAACATCTGGCGTTAGAGGAGATGTCCCTCGAGCACAGACCACGGCCACAGCAGCAGGCAGAATGGTTGGCTGATCACAAATCTCGAGATCGGAGCAAGGATAAGCCACCCTCATTCCTCTTTATCGACAATCATAAACTTGGTCCTGATAAACACGAGCACTAGCTTGCAGATTGAGATGCACCCACTGAGCACGCCTTTCTGTTTGATAAACCCAGACCTAATCGATGCTGTGTACCACAACTCATCACTCCCAGAAGGAGGTTACCCCTTGGAGCAACCCCTTGCTGGGAGGACGGAAACGCCTCTCCACCGCTTTGAGGGGGCCGCAGTTCCCCAGGGTGCTTGGGCGTCCCTGGGACCCAGAAAACCAGAAACGAACGACAAAAACGGGGGCAGATTTCACCCCCCTGGGAAATCTTGAAGGGGGATCCAGGCTATTTTGTTCCGCCGTCCACGGCCTTGTAGGCGGACCCGCCGGTGCGCCACAGGGTGGGCCAGCGGGCGCACGACAGGTGTGGCGGGCTGCGGGGGGCCTGGCGGTGGTGGAAGCGCTCGATCAGGCGCAGCTGGGCCTCCTCGCTCATCGCCAGCTCCATCTTCTTCTGCACCAGCTCCTGCACCCGGACAAGACTTTGGAATGGGTTCCTGGCTGGAAGATGGCTGTCTGTGTTCCATGCCAGAATGTAGGATGTCTGCCACTTCAGATTGTGCTCCACACAGCTGTAGGAATTCATCGATCATTGCAACTTTTACATAATTTAATGTGATTGGACTGGGAGTATTTCTTGAGTATTTAGGTCAGGGCCAAAAGAGAAAAGGTGCTTCCATTTGAGATCAGACAGTGAGCCAAGGGAAGGTCCACAAATGATCCTCATGCTCACAGAGCATTGGGCAACCAGCCAAACACCACCCTCCACTGTCCTGCTCCACCTCCATGAACAATGGCTTTGCGATTCTTATTAATTAATGAAGTCTGAGAGTGTAAGAATGCCGGGGAGGGGCCAGTCATTGGCTAAGGGGGCGTGGCTTACGGCGGTGATTGCGCGGTAGTCGTCTCGAAGCTGTGCCAGGGCGAGGGCCATGTCCTCCATGCCCACATCCTGGTCCGCAGATATGCGGCTGGCGTGGCTGTTTGACCTGGTGGAATCCGACTCCATGCGATCTGCAGGCAGGAACTGACGCTTCAGGGCATTTGCGAGCGAATTTTTTATCAAGGAGAATGCCTGAGTTGGTGACTTCCACGTCGCTCAGATATTTCCCACTGAAACAAGATAACTCGCTGGAATGGGCTCTCGTAGGAACTCTCTGCAGCCCTCTGTGACCTGTCAAACGTGGTTGCCAGATAAATTTCTTCCCCCCAGTTGAAATGAACCCGTCCCCATCCCTCTCGCCTTCTCACACCAAGAGAAGAGATTTTGGAACAGTCGTGGCATTGGGAGTGAGAGGCGTTGCGGGAAGGAATAGCGGGTGGGGGGGGGGCTCACTTGCTGCCTCCTGGTCACGCTGCTCTGGGGTGCCAGGCTGATCCAGGTAGATGGAGGACTGGCGGCTGAGCGGCGTGTGGTGCATCCAGTCGTCGTGGCCTCCCTCGGAAAGGTGTGGGCCCTCCCCATGGTGCCCCCTCGCGTGCGACTCGTCCCCCAGCCTCATCAGATGCAGCTCCAGCTCCATCTTCAGCTTCTGCTCCTGTATCCTGTAGCAGGGCAGGAAATTCTTCGACACACGGCACGTTGCCAAAACACAGCTCCCTGCTCACCAGTAAGGTATGGCAGGCCTTTTTAGTGTTCAACAGCTTAAAACTCATGTCAATTGGATTTAGGACTTGTGCATGTACAATAGAGTCGCAGTCTGGTGCGGTGGTGCTTGGTGACAGGAGAAGCTTTGCATCTTCACAACTCCTGAAAGCATTCCGCTGATAATTACTTGATGCTTCCTATGCGCAATGCGACTTGAATTCCCCTTGCGTTCCGCCATTATAGCTGCTCCCATCCCTCACACGATGACACATTCCCTGACAGCTCCACAGCTGGACACTTTGAGCCTTCTGCGCAATACACTTCAGTCAAGCATACTACAACTCCAGCATTGATGATAGAATTGTCAACCACACCCCTCCCCCCGCTCCCCTAAACAGCATGCCGAACAGCAAACAGGACTGACCTCTTCCTTTCTGAGTCTTCCAGCTTCCTCTGCAGTTCCTCCATGCACCCTCGGGTCTCCAGCAGCTCTGTCTGGAGCTCCTCAAACTCGTACAGTGCCTCACTCTCAAAGTCCTGCAGCTTGTGTCCCAGCTGCTCCATCTCCAGCCTTGCCACCACCCTGATGTTCTCGATCTGCCTCTCCACCACCCCACGGCAGGCCTCGCAGACCAACTGCACACCAGGGCAAATTCCGTGTGTGTTTGATGTATGCGGTTGGTGTGCTGCAGCGGAGTCTCCGATACAGCAATGCAGCCGGCGATATTGTCCTAGTCGAAAAGCAGTGCGTTGCCTCGGGCTTCGATACTGGGCACGCAGTATGATTTGTGTCAAGGGGCATTTGCAGTTTCGCAGTTGATATTCTGCTCGTATGGAGACGAGAAAGTGGCTTACATCGTCCGAAATGTTGCTCTCTTGTCCTCCCTCAATCGTCTTCAATGAGGCGCAAGCGTCTTCTAGAGCGCTTTCAAAATTTTCCTGCCCAGACCGTTGCATGGTGCTTCAAAAGCTGCCAACGCAATGGCACTGATGTCTCGACTTATTGTTGTCAACGATACGTTGTCCGACAGAGCATATCACAACTCGTCTGCTCAGCTCCGGATATCCTAGTACCCCCCACCTCATTCCCCACCTTGATTTGCAGGGCGCTCCCTCCATCTTGATGGCCACAGCTTGCGCCACAGATTATTTCTGCAAAGTGAAATTCAAAGATATCGAGAAGTACGAAGTCTCACAGAGGCGAAGTATGCAGAACAAGGCCGCTCTTGGAAGGAGATAGAAGAAGAGACTCTATCGCCTCCGTGCATGCCTTCGGATCGGGATTCAGGTATTCTCTTCCAAATTCGACTCGGTGATCTATCAGATCAGAAGCTTTTCTCCCATAGTTTCGGGTAGCTCGGCCATCCGGCTGTTTTTTGGTGGTCCAGATGCACACTGGTGAGCGACCTATCACGAGATCAATGTTTCTTAAATGCAGAGAGAACATTTTCGGCCTGTCGTCGAACCAGACAGCTTTTGATTGTATGCCCATGCCGAAAATTTTCTCCCGATCAGAACGCCATGCATGGTGAGGTCCAGAATTTCCTGCCAAACTTTTTTCTGCAATCATTTTCCAGAAGGTAATGTCTACTAAACATCCGGCATACTATACATTTTTGAGGTGTCCTCCTACTTGTCAATTTCTACTTGACAGCAAGTGCTTGGATTAGTGTATTGTCATGAGGGTATGTTGTCTGATTCTACTTGGGGGCAGTTGATTGCCTCACTGTGTTGTCATGAGGTCATAATCTGGAAGTTTCTCACACATCCATACACAGCCTTGCAATCCACAGGCTAGCCCACCGCAATTGACGCCAAGGGAATCTGATCAGGAGTCTGTGGCGACCCCTTTTGAGACCGACAACTCCTTGATGCGTTGACAGGAAGGATGCAGTATGAGGAGCCGAAGCGAAGTGTTGAGGGGGGGGGGGGGGGGGGAGGGGGGGGATCCGCGGGGCCGC
>QAXI01000458.1:501107-511154 GCA_004335615.1 Chloroidium sp. JM | reverse complement strand
GAGGGGGGGGGGGGGTCCGAGAGGTGGGATCAGCGGGGCCGCGGGGATCTGATTGAGAGCCAGCAGTCCCAGACCTGGAGATGTGTTGCGCAAGGGGGGAGGTGAAGCCGACAGTGGCGGCAGAAGAGACTGGAAAACAGAGGATGCAGAGAAGCGAAGTGAGGACAGCTGAGGGGAAATTCACAACATGGAGGCAAGCGAGGAGTGGGAGAGTTCAGTGTTGCCAACATCAGTAAGCCTCTTTCCACTGTCTCCTCAAGAGCATCGTCAAAGAATATTTTTTTGCACTGAAGTGCTTCTCGATTCCAAGAGATCAATTTCTTAGAAGAAGATGTTTCCTCTGAAAACTCAAGGCGCGTTCAGTTTGAACAGCCTGTTCAGATTGTCCAATGATCGGAAAACAAGCACGGACATTTTTAATATTGATTGCACGGAGCAGATTGGA
Source organism: Chloroidium sp. JM (assembly GCA_004335615.1). Lineage (NCBI taxonomy): Eukaryota > Viridiplantae > Chlorophyta > Trebouxiophyceae > Watanabeales > Watanabeaceae > Chloroidium > Chloroidium sp. JM. The sequence continues at coordinate 510,709 of QAXI01000458.1, read as the reverse complement.
GGGAATTCACTAGCGTAGTTGGACCTCTCTGTACCAGCAGAGCCTTTAGCCACATTGGCAAACTAGTGCAATACCCCCACCTCCGACTTCGTGGAAAAAGATGGAATGTGGCGTGCTGGAGAATGGCAAGAAGTCCTCCGCCACGGCCAAACTTTCGAAGAAGGAACGTCTCTTGCAGTTCGCGTCTGAGAAGAGTGGTCTGCCAATATCGCACATTGCCGAGGTAATGTGAAGTTCACTTCCTTATTTCAGTTTTTTCGAGCTTCTCTGCCGTTACCATTGAAGAGCAAATCTGGATTGAAATGGCAACGCAATATTGGTTGCTCCTCAATCCTTGTCGAGTTGATGTCGGTTGCTTGTGGGGGCATCAGGGGGTTCGATGTCCCCGTTGATATCTGCCGCGATAAATTTTAAATGTGGCCTGCCTCGATCGTCAACATTAGACGAGTAAAGACATCAAAATCAAAGCGTCCAGATTTTGCCGCAAAATTCTGCCTCCTACTGTGCAGCTTCAGAATGGAGCTGGCTTCTGCCTAATCCTTTCGAGCCTCTGCAGCTCCTACGACTTGGACGTGTCCAATGTGAGCACTTCTTGACATGTCTTTGCTGAATTTAGTTAGATAAATCTCCTGTGCAAGGATGGTTGCGGGGAAGGTGAGAGTTGCAAGCTCTGGGTTGGCTACCGGACATAGTTAAGGACAGAGGTTGGTGCAATTCCAGAAGTAAATTGCCTGGTCGGCTGAAACGTCTCACACAACATTTGGAAATGGAGGGCGAAGCGGTGTGTCGTCGCAGGTCAATTTCTTGGCCACAGAGCCCACAGAGGTGCTGGAAAACTACCGTCTTGTGCAAGCAGCTGCTGCTACTGGCAGCATTGCAGGCCTCAATCACGATGCCAAGGTCAGAAAGCCTGCAAACCTTGCAATCAAGCCTCCATCCCCACCCCCTTCCCCCCTGAGGACCTTGCCCACGGGCAGGGACCCTTCATGTCCATCGAAAAGGACAGCATTTGGCGTTTTATGGGGAATTGTTTATCAAACTCTTTGCTCATTAAGGCAATGGGGAGAATGTCTTTGCAGCCCGTTTCTGAGCAAACTTGATGCCATCCCCTTTGAACCCTCATAGAAGTGCACGATCAAGAATCTGGAGCGATGCCTACATATGTTGCATGAGATAGCAATCTAGATTGCAACCACTGCTGCATCCGCATTGGAATGGTGACTTGCCTCGTTGACTTGCAAAACTTACGACATCGAAAACATGTTTGCGCACGCAGTTGAGGCACTGGATTCGATTGTCCGAGTCAGAGACGGATGCATGGAAATTCTTGGCTCTCCTCAGGAAGTGCTTCATTAGTGAGCCCTCTCCGTCCCTCCAAAATTCCCCACAAACACCATCAACCAGTCTTTTGCCTCAAGTGCTGGGTGAGCAAGCTCCTTGTGCAGCCCTTGCATTGCGCATACCAAGCAATTCGTATTTGGCACCTACAATTAAGCTGCTCTCGCAGAGGCTGGGATGAGAAGGTACAGCATCGATGTAGAACCGGACGCCACCCCTCCGCCTCCCCCCGTCGTCAGCAGGAAAGGTAGGTCCAGAAATCATGGACAGACCGCCACCGTAAATCTTTGGTCACAAATGAGCTGTGAGATGAAATCTTCTCGGCGGCACACACAAAGCTCCTGTCTGACACTTGTCTGCTTTTCTCCAGAGTGAACGCCCTATCTCCATACGTCAACCCAGATCATCCCCATTGCTGAGCCTGGGAAAGGAGTGAGCATGTTTGTTTCTTCATTCAAAATAGCATGTCTCATGGCGGTCTGGTTTCCGCTTGGGCTGCTTTGCAGCTACCTCTGGGCGCATCAAATCCCACCGTTCTTTCCAACACACACCCCCCCTCCTCCATCGGCCCACCCGTCAGGATCCAATGTTTACCTCTCTTTTTTGACACCCAAGTGGAGGACTCAGCGCAATGTCCTGCAGGCCGCGAGCGGCAGTTGTCCCCGAGCCACTCAGGGTCCATCAGCATGGACATGGACAGCACCCCGGCCCAGCGGCTAAAGGCGCTGGCCCAGGGGCTGGCCCGGGAGTCCAGCCTGACGTCCTCCACCTTCGACATGCCCTCCTTCTTGCCGGCGGTATGAACCTCCCACTGCCCTCTCAAATCTAAAGATCCATGCCGGCTCTCTGGATGCCTAGCCCACCTGATTCGCGCTGCATGTCTGATATCAACATTTCAAGGTGTAGACATATCTGGATCATGCGCCTCCACATATCGTAGTCCTTGCTGCATGTCTGAGCCCTTGTAGTCTGGACTGCTGTGCTCAGACTCCTCCCAGTTTGGAGGCTCCTGCTTTTGGGTGTGATCAAGAATTGGGCAGGTCTGTACTTTTGTCTCTTGAGCAGCCATCGCCTCTATCCATAGAACCACTCCTATGATTTGATCGGTCCACGAATCCCGCATGGAAGCTGAGACGGCGAGTCATGCAGGGGTGGGGGCGCGATGAGCAGAGTGTGGCCAGCTACCACAGCCTGCACAGCGCCGAGTACGAGGAGTCCATGGCCGACTACTGCCAGCCATGCAGCCCCACCGCTGCCGCGCCGCCGCCCACCCCGTCCGCCTCCACGCAGAGGGCCTACTCCTTCCTCAAGCAGATCCTGGAGCCTGCAGGTAGGTCCATGCTCGTCACGGCAGACTCTCTTGTAAAAACTCTAAAAACATGAGCACAAAAGGGGTCCACATGCCAACATGCGCCGCAGCTTTCCTAGCAATGTGCCTCTAGCTCTCCCAGCCTTATGTCTCCGTTTGAGATGCAAAATCCCCAACAGGCGCACTCCACTCACGAAACTGTTACTTACGAACAGCATCTATTTTGGACGTTCGAACGATTCTTCGGTATTCATGCAGACAACTTATTCCCACCTTCCCACCCTCTTCCGCCCAAAGCCATATACACACTCCTCACCATACGCATGCTCAGCTCGCCTGTTATCCTTTCAGGCGTGCCAATGGAGCAGCCTGACCTGGAGGGTCCCGAATCCGGCCGCAAGTGGATGATGGATTCCGCAGAGGGCAGCCAGGACACCCAGACTGGCTCGGAGGACGAGGGCACCAAGGCCAGCTACGAGTCCTCATACGATGGCGGGGCGGGGCTGCGAGACGCCGGCCGCGCCTTCAGCGACGACTCATCTTACTACGATGGCTGCCTGAGCGGCGCCAAGGTGCCCGAAGTGGACGGTAGATGCATCAAGAATGGAAGGGTGTACGAGGACCCCCTGGATTTTGTGTTCGACTAGCCGCAGAGCTCCTCACTGTGGGACGAAGGGGAGGGGGATTCAAGATTTCATGCCTTAAGACTTATTTCAAGCTGGCCTCAAGATTTCTCTGCTGTTTAAGGGGCCCTTGGCCCATTTTGGTCCGATTTGCGCTGTGGGAACGTGTACATGTCTCTCATTTGGACCGGCTGAGCAGTTTTGTGCTCTCCCGGCGGATCCGTGCCGTTCCTGGCTGTGGAGCGTCGCGCATGATGGTATTTCATTCTTCCTGCATAAGGAGGTCTCTGCTTTTCAAGAATCGATGCCGTTCCCCGCTTTCCTGGAGGACGTAGTTCGCTCAAATGCGCTGGGTAGCTGAACAGAAGATTTTGCGGGGGAATCAGCCCTCCATTGCCCCCAGTCTTCAGTTCAGCTTATTATATGCAGCAGCACTGCACTGAGCTGGCACTTTCAAAGATTCACATGCGTCAGACAGCCGCCTCTGCAGTGCGTGTTGGAGAATTGCCATTACAGGTCTTGTGGATTTATTGATTCTGAATGTGGGGAGATTAAGGGCTCCACACAGCACCACACCTCAGTGTATTCTATTCAAGTAGTCCGCTGTCTGAGCTTTACAATCTAGAAGTGGAGGAGGCGGAGGATGAAGGCCCAAGGACGTAAATGCGTGTGCTGCTCATCTACATGATAATTTGTGTCGCTCAAGCTTGAGTGGCATTGGCTGACGGACAATCTGTATGGTCATGTGTCTCTGAATGAAGATTGACGTGTGTTTCTGAATGAAGATAGCATGTGCTTCTGAAATAAGATGGTAAGCAGAAGGAGGCCTAAGGCCAAAGCAAGTGCATATAGTGGTCTGTTCGTTTGTCCTGCCTGATGAACATATGAATTGTACTGCTTGCTTGAAAGATTGGCAAAGGAAAACTCTATGTAACACGTTACTCCTTCAATAATGCAAGATGCTCAAACGACAGTTACCCAATACAACACAAGCAGAAGAGCGGCACTCTTCAGCCAAGTGAAAGCAACAACTTAAATCGTTCATCAAAATGTCCAGCTTACATGCACTTCAATCTACCAAACGTGACCCCCAAAAGCAGCACATTGTCCAACACAGATGCGCAACACCACATCTGCATATACCTTGCCCTCTTACTGACCCTCAGAAACATCTGACCGTATGGCTCTGAACTTTTTGCGCGACACTCAATAGCATGATGCAACCAATTTGCATCCCAAATTTAATACTGATGTGATCATCGACACATCCATCTGATCTCTCATCAGAATCCAAATGGTTGGAAAGGTAAGGAGCAGTACAGGTTGAAGCATTATCGCATCAAACGCCAGCATATTGAATTCGATTTTCCCTCACTACAAGATACCCAGAAGTATAAAGGAGTCAATTTTTACCTCCATTGGCATCTTTATGGATGACCAAGGCATGAACACAACTGATGACCAGGCGATCAGAAGACGGTCAAATTTTATCTGAGCAAGTGCTTGGCTGTACCAGAGTCCATCAGAATACTGGCTCTCAGGTAAGATCCAGTGGAAATCAATCAGCAGAAAAGTGTCGAGCTGAAATGGCCTGCAGGAGGCCCAGATCTGTCAAAAAATTGGCGGCACTCTACGGCACCAATCTGTCACTCCCATTGCCACAGGAGTGCAATTATGAAAAGCCCTCTCAATCGTCTCAATTGTCTGTCCAGAAAATGCAACGCCATGGGAACCAATTTGACGCGAAGCACACAAGAAATTTTCATAAAGAACTCCTGCCTATGCTTACACAGGTTTTGTCTGCCGGGCTGAACAACGGCAAACAGAAGCTGATGGCCAGCCCACTCACTGCTCAGAGGCGGGCCCTAATGCTCATCCAAATGTCTAGCCATGCATGAGAGGGCAGGGGCCGAACTCATTCCAATATCATCTTAGCCCCACATATGGGATGACGATTGGGTGGTGGGTGCAAGGAGGGGGGGGGGGGGATCCTGCTCCCAGGGAGGACTCAGGAAGAGTCCCTGGAGTCCCTCTCAGAGGTCATCCAGAAGGGTTCCTCAAACGAGTCCAGGCTGCCGCTGTTTTCCGCCTCCGCCAGGTCCAGCAGGAGCTGGCGGTCCACGGTCGCTCGCGGCAGGGACACCATCTGGCGGTTGCCGAAGCAGACCCACGACAGCGCCTGGACAGGGTGAGAGAGCTAGTTTGATTCAAGGCGGAGAGTGAAGGGGAGTGGAATGGAGGGGGGACTTAAGGTCGGCCAACTGAGACTAGCAGCTTTGAAAGAAATGCTTTGAAAGGAATGTGAGGTATAGAGCGGAGGAGAGAGAGGAGGGAGTGGGGGGGGCAAGGGCAAAAGGGGGGGAGCTACCTTCACCCCTTGAGCAAGCAAACTTCAGATTTGTGTGGTGGCCCTGCTGTTGTAACACAGTCATTTCACATCACCTCTGATACATGGCCTCACATTGGATGTGAGGTTTGTCGAAGAGAGGATGCAGGGTAGGTGGGAGGCGGTTAGGCAGGGAGGCGGGCGGCACCGGGTGGTGTTTCGCCAGGTGGGCAAGGTCTTCCTTGGAGATCCTGATGCTCTCCGTGCTGTGCTGCCACATCTGCTCCTTCGGGATCCTCAGCCACAGCCTCCTGAGTGTCCTCATCGGCTCCAGAGCCTAAACACAGCAGAACTCTCAAGCCCAATCTGGGCGCAATGTGAAAGCTTCGCGATTTAAGGGACCCATTCCCCTTGGGAGCAGGTTTCGCTGTCAATGCTGAGGTACGAAGGTGGATCACTGCAGGGTGGTGAGAGCTTGGAGGGGGAGGCTTGGTCGGAGGGAGGTCACCTCCAGGATGTCGGAGGTGATGAAGTCGAAGCTGCCAATCTCCATGTGGCGGAGCAGCTGCAGGCCGGAAAGTGCCGACAGGGCAGCGGGGGGTATGACCCTGGCCGACACAACCTCCAGCTTCAGTAGGCCACTCAGCCGCCCCAATGCCCGCAGGCCCTCCTCGCCAACCTGTACATAATCCTTCCTGAGGTCAGCTTTTTGAATCGCTGTACCGATGTCTGTCACCAATGATGTGGATGTGATGGGCTCTGAACGGCTCCCACTGGTCCGGAATGTGGGCAATTGCCCCTAGAACAGCTCGAAAGGAAGGGAATTCTGAGCGGCCGGTCAACGTCTCCGATCCTGCCTGCACTCACCCGCCGCCTTTTGGGGGGTCTGAGAGGAAGCAAAGGGTGCCTCTTCGTGCGTCACTGGCATGCCCCGATGTCAATTTCCCCTCCCTTCCCTACTTTGATGATCTCAATTACCCTACCTCGAGAGCCTCCTCCGTCAATCACCAAACGTTTACACCCATAAACGAACACCGACGGTCACCCAAGCACGCTGATGTAGCTGCCTTACCAGCCCACTGAATCAGAATCCCCTCAAGCCGAAGGGGAGGGACTTGCTGCCCAATGGGCTGATCGCAAGTACACAACGATCCAGCTGCGCTCCTCCGCCCCCCCATCGTAAGGGAGCAGCCCTGAACGATACATTCTGCTTCTTGCGTGCCTACGGAATGCGAGGCGACAGCTCACCTCAGGCTCTCTGACAGCGGAGCTCAGAACCAGCTCGCTCAGCCGGGTGAGGCCCTCAAGGTGGGCCACCCCTTGGTCGGTGATGGGCTCCTTGCACGACACCTGCAGGCTCTGCAGCCCGCTGAGGTTGCAGATCAGCTCCAGGCCTGCAAGCAAGCGTCCCTTTATAAGTACACTTTCTCTCACACAATCGCCGATGTTCAGCGAAGCAGCGATGAAGAGGCGGACGTAATCCCCCCCCCCCCTCCCCTTTCCCTCCGCAACCCCAAGTCCGCACATTGGACAAGGGAGCCCAGGGGTAGGGCCAGCAGAGGGCACCCAAGGAAAGGTATCCCAATGAGGAATGAGAAATATGCATGCCAAGTATGATAGCCATCCATGCAAACACTTCCAAACTGCAGGAGATGAACAGAATATGGCTACAGTCCGTGCGGAGAAGAGGGAATGCCACTTTTCAGAAATAAGAAGCCTTTCTTGAATGACAGTAACATCCTTGTCCGCTTGGCTGCAGGAGTAAGGCAGCAAAGCCAGCACACTTTAAGAGCCTCTCTGATTTGAATGCAGGACGGAAATTGCCTCTAGTCAGCATGAGCTGTTCGGTAGTGCAAGCGAAAGGAAACAGGAGACAGGGGTGGGGGGGGAACCTTTGTTGGCCCCGAACATCCAGGTGATGTCCAGTGAGGTCAGACCAGTGAGGAACATGATGGAATCCGGCAGGGCATTGTCCATTGAGCAGCAGAGGTCCCGCAGACGCGTGAATTTGTTCATGGGGGTCAGGACGCCAGGGTTGAGCCTCACCAACTCGCCAAACCGCATCGTTTCCAACCTCTCGCACTTCCATCTGCCCACAAAAGGGTCACAAGATGCTGCTGGTTCCTTCCGGGAGCGAGGGGCAGAGACATGGGGAGTGCAGGCTAGACTGCTCAACTCAGATTTACACATGATTCTCTTTCCAAGGGAGCAAACTGTGCGGCTTCAGTGGAAGCCAAGCGCCCACAAGGTTTACAAGGCTTACCCTAGCACGCTATTGAAGAGATGCAAACAAATGGTCAGTGACATACGATGTGATAAGGTATATTCCTCATGCACGAGGTATGAAGACAGACATGAGATTCATCCCAGCAGGCTGAGAAGACATTTGAAGAACATGCTGATCAAGACATGTATTCTTCGCCAATCCTGGCAGGAAAGGGAGAAGCTGAGGTGCTTGTGGGACTGGAGAGTAGAATGATCAACAGGGCTCTCATGCATGTATGTCCAGGGTGGAATAGGACAGGGTGGTCAGGATCTCACCTCTCCAGCTCCAAATCATGCCAGACCATGCTCTGCTCGACCGCCGACTTCTGGCAGTCCCACTTCAGCGACCGCAGGTGGGGAGTGCGCGACAGCACAGCGGCCGCGAACTTGGGCACGGCAGCAGCGGACTGCACCTCCAGACACTCCACAGCCCAGTCGTTGTGGCTCTCTGCAGCAACACACAGCCAATGACCCAGCAAGACCTTGCCAGCTGAAAACCTGGGATCGATGGGGAGATTGTGATTGGCTACTCCTGGACACCAGATGTTGAAACATCATGGAAATTGGGGGTCTTCTGGCGATGTGCCCTGTTGCGTGGATGTGTTCAATCTGGCAACCTCAGAATCCATAAGGGACCTCTTGTGTTCTGGCAGGGTACATCCATGCCCCCCTTCTTGCTACCTACATGAGCCTGGCCAGACTATGCACAGCAACGGTACTGGAGGAGAGAGGACTCCAGCGGGGGCGGAGGGGGGGGGGGTGTGCATCCTTGCCCTGCAAGCGCTGGTAAGGCACAGGATGAGAGGCAGGAGTGGCTTACCTATGACCCCTAGTATCTGCTGTACCATCTCCTCTGAAATGACTTCCACATCATTGTCCAAATCATCAGCCGCTGCCAGCTTAATCTGCAAAACCTTCCCTGTCAAGCTTGGATTCTGTGCTGCTCATAGCTGTGACATAGAGTTGTGTGATGAGAATCGCACATGGATGCAAATTGTGTGGGGCACAAGAGAGGTTGGCAAGGGAGAGCTCGGAAAATTGCCTGCAGGTCCTTGATGCGTCTGCAGCAGTGCAGCAGCAGCAGCTCACAGCCTGCAAAATATTGCAGGACGCTGAGATTCTTCAGGGGAGTGACTTTCTGGCAGCACCAGACGAGGTGTCTCTCAGCCAGTCACGCACGCACCTACAAGTGCCGAACATAATGCGGAGGAGGTCAACCCACATCGCAATAATTGAAAGCAAGGAGGAGGCATCTAAGCACAGAGTGTCCCAGGATCTGCTAGCGGCATAGGAAGCTTGCCCCATGCTGTCTGTGCAAGCTTTTGAAAGTCATGGCCAAGATGAGGCAGACGGCCAATGCTGTGCAGGGGAATTTGATTGTTGCTGTGTGTTTCTCAATTCTCTTGCAGAGAATGGCGGCCATGCCGGCATCAGCGCAGGCTGCCCAGGGGATTTCAGAAATTTCTCACCTGCCGCGATCTGGCAGCCCACAAAGCTGAAGCTCTCCAGCTTGTCCAGTTTGTGCAGGAAGTGCTTTGACGCTGAATCTGCAGGTGTGCCAGAGTGTGATGAATGAAGACCTTGCAGACTGGAAAGGGGAGGAAGAACAACAGCAGCATAAGCGATCGATGGGCAGACCTGACTGTCCCATGGATAAGGATCTGTCTGAAACGCATGTTTTGGCAATGGAGAATGACCTCCTTGGCCTCTTCCAGCCAGCGCCTCCCATCCCCCCCCCCCT
>QAXI01000458.1:489072-499857 GCA_004335615.1 Chloroidium sp. JM | reverse complement strand
CAATGTGAGGAGAACGGAGACCTGCAGATTTGCAACATCCTCCAGCCTCAGAAAAAAGCGCTCCCAGGTGTCACCAAACAGGCTCAGGCTAGTCAGTTTGTCCAAGGCTGACAGGGCCTGCACACCGTTGCACATATCAGTGGACATCTACAATCTAGCACTTGCAGCATACGGCTGTGGGCACTTTTGCAGGATTATGAGACATGCAAGCCTGCGGACTCATTGAAACGGGGAAGGAGTAGAAGATTCCCATTACAAGCCACAGGTCAGCTGCAATGGATATCTTTCTGGCAGTTCATATGCTGTATGGAGGTATGATAAGAACTCATTGTCATACCTTCCAGCAACAACATGGCTTTTCGGCTGCAATATCCCTCGACACTGCCATTTTATGCAGAGAACAGCCTTATTGCAGTTGGTTGTTGGGGTGTGAAGGGGGCGGCAGTGGGGGAAGGGATGGCAAGGGAAAGTACGCTGAAAGCCTCAGCGACGACCACGCCTATGCTGAGGCTGCGCAGGTGCTGCAGCTCGCCGAACGGTGCCAACTCCCGGCTGCTCATCTTGCCAAAGTCAGCAGCAGAGTGGCCAGTGATCTGCACATGGGCCACCGTTATAGAAGCCTGAGAAGAAAATGCGAAGCAGACCAGATGCATATGCAGACATGCAGACGACCCTGGGCTTACACCAGGCAATTGAAATCTCGGCTTCCACAAAACAAAATGTGAGGGGAAAGGCACCCTCTTCTCTCATTGCACCGTGTTAGCGCTTATCCTCCTGTAATTGGGGACCCACATCCCGCAGACCACCGCCATCCTCCCTGCCCTATTCTGCCCACATAGAGGTAGCACATCCTGTCAAGACCAAGGTAAGGAATTGGGGTTGAAGGCCGGCCCACCCAGGGTCGCTCAAGGAGGGCCGAATCGTTGACATTCGGGGTAAGATGGAAATCCATGTGTTGATAGTCCTGATATTGAATGGTGGGGTCTACCTGCAGGGTCTCCAGGCGCTTGAGGCGGGTGAGGGCCAGCACGCCTTTCACGGTGCACCTGCAGGTGTAACCCACACGCACCACCCGCAGCTGCTGGCACTCCGCGAGGGCCTCCAGTATGTCGTCGGTTATCTGCAGTGTGGCGTCTGAGTGAGCAAAGGGGAGTCTGGAAGGCCGGAAATGGTGACAGTCTTGTCTGTCAGTCACATCGAGACTTTCATATCAACGAAGCAGTTTCGACTTCCAACCCTGTACCTCTACGTTGCAGCTGTGCATCATATCACAGATGACCCTGAGCTGCACTGTTCCTTTTCCCAGCTTTGAGACTGGGATCCCCTGATTCCAATTCCCGAATACCCCATCTGCCCCATGCAAAAACTTCCATCCAGCACAAGGACGGACCTTGCTGTCAAAGGAGGTCTCTCCCACCCCAGGATTGAAATCGGCGTCCCTGCCCAGCTCAATGCTCTCCAACGCCTTGCACTTCCGCAGCGCCCTCACCCCCTCGGCGGACACCTGCGCCACCCAACCTAGGTCAACGCTCAACGGTGCCTGGTGCATGGCCTGCTGCAAGAGCCATACGGCAAGGATGGGGGTGGAGTTAAGATGGGAAGGGGTCTGCTTGGCAGATTCGATCAAACCCTGTGTCACTCATCAGGGACGAGCTGCTATTGTGTACTGCTTTGACCATAGAAATTTTCTTGACTCGCAAACAAGGGACAGAGAGGAAGAAGCAGAGGTCGGAGATGGGTCCGCTTGGCAGGTCCAATCCCTCATCTCTGCTTGTACGATCAGGAATAAGCTGCGATTAATAGACTCGAACAGAAAAGCAAAAACACTCTCCATCAGTAGGCAAGGATACGGGTGAGAGGGGGGAGGGAATTTCTCGGAGCTCACCCCAGCACATCCCTTCAGGTCCAGTTGCTGCAGGCTCGCCAGCCTGTGCATCTCCTGCATTGCCTCGTCCCGCACAGTGAGGCTGGCGCACCCCGACAGGTCCAGGCGGCGTAGGTTGGGGAACAGCCGCGCGATGCGGGGGATGTCGCACACCGCAGGCTCCAGCCTGTGGGAGCACAGGTCCAGCTCCCGCCTCCAGGCCTTGCACGTCAGCCGCATCTGGGGGTGGTCCTCCACCACTGCAGGAGGCGCAGCATTCATCAGTTGCATGTGGCACCGGATTTTTTTTCGAGTATGGGGATGCACAAGGAGGTATATGCTCAAGAGGAGACCTCGGCCAGAGTGTATCCGACTGCTGGGCTTCGTTGGCATCTCAAAGCTTCATTTTGAGTGCTGCAAAAGTACCACATACTGTCCTTCAAAAGCGGAATACCCGCCCCTTCTACTTTGGCTGCTTCATTGGCAGGAGACTGATTCGCAGGGTTTCCTCTTGGGGGTCGGTGTGTTGTTCGGACAAGGGCGGTCTCACCCATATGAGCAATCTTGCAAAGCACATTGCACTCCAAATCCTGCAGCATCACAACCAGATCCCAACACAGGCTTTGCGGATAGACAAGAAGGTGATACTTTGCTAATACAGATTCCAAGTTTGCTCTTACAGATTCCAAAACATGATGCAGCGAGCCTAAAGAATTGCTCCTTGCAATCCCGTGAGCTTGTATGCAATGCCGAGCACAGCAGCATGTAATCTTCATGGCGGGAAAAACAGCAATACCCCTGCCAGCAGGGTTCCTCACCGCCCACTGTCCATTTGTGGTTCTGTGTCTCCTTTCATGCGGCGAGAAGAGGGGCAGCGTCTTGCGATCCTTGTTCCTATGGAAGGCATGGCCTGCAAAGCACATGAAATGTCACTGAGGCTGGGTCAGAGCCGTGGCTGCTCGCAGAGGAGAAGAGGGACGACATTCAGACAATCACAATTGTCTATGACGCTCTGCAGGAGTACTCTGGGTCAACAAGGTCTTGCAACAGAACATAGCTGACGTGCAAGACTTCTGTTCCGAATTCTACCTGGATTTTTGAGGAACTCAAACAGCTCCTTTCTTTTCGGCATGATATCTCGTTGCAATGCCGAAAGAGGCGGAAATTGAGCTGAAATAGAGCGCTCAAGGATGTGGAAGGGATGTCAAGTTTGTGGTGTCTTTATCAAGACGCTGTTTCAATTGCGGCAGTACGATGGCTCTATACTCCGCTTTCAACACTTCCCTTTTACAAGCTTCCTGATTCTGGGGCGTGCATGAGGCGTTGATGCGTTATAAGGACACAAGAAGCGATCGGCTAAATCCTTTGAGATTGCCTATGTCAATGTCAGCGTCAATGAGTGAATAACATTTTTCGATTGATTGCCGAGATTTGCGGGGCAAGGCGCTCAGTGCCTTATTTTGAGCACCATGCCATGCTCTTCGTCAGAATTTCGCGATAATATGTGATAAGAACGGCATTACTGAATGGAGTAGTGCTTCAAGGTATAGAAATCAAAACATCCCTCGAGAAATGGTAGAAGACTTGGGTCGTAGACGCTTCATACCTCAGCACTTATGCCTAGCACAGCATTTCCGCATTTCTGCCTAGCTGAAGGCAGGCATCTCTCTGTTTAGTTCCTTTAGAGCAACAGGGAGTCTCAGATATATTGCATGGCTTGTAAATGTCCAGACGATGAATAAGCAGTCAAACAGGCGCGCTCATGTGTCAAAGAGAGTGGCTCCCAATCATGCACAACGAAGCTCTATTTGGTTCGTCCAGCGCCAATTGCTCAGCTGTGAGATGACAGAAAAGAAGAAGCAGACATTCTGGCGAGGGAGTGGACAGGCCAGAAAGCAGATATGTTGCTGAATTGCTTTTGCAAGCCAGATCTGTACGCCAGATGATGCTGGCAACCAGTGACGGAGACGCTTCGAGGGAGTGGATGGAATGGCCCCAGGGAGTCTTCTGCAAAGCTGTCAAACCAGCAGGTGACCATCCCAGCTGCTTGAACTTCTCTTGCAATCATGGACAGCATACCAGCAAATGATCACATTTCTTGCCTCTAACTGATCTTTATTTTGAACTCGAACCATCTTCTGGCAGAACATTGGTCCAGCATATTGTGTCCACCACCTTGACCCTGATCATCATGACACAAGTCATGACTTTTTTGACCTACACCTCCTCAAACTCCTGCCCCCACAGCTGCTAGCAGGCAGCTTAGCACTGCATGGGCAAATGATTTTTCTGCCTCAGCCATCTGTAGTCACCATTACTTTTTGTACCACAAGCAAGGGTTGCCGTTGTGGAAGGGAAATGAGCAGGCTCAGCAGACATGAAAGATGATTTGGCTGTGAATTGTCCAGTCCCCAAGGTCAAAATAGCCAGGATGTGATATCAGTGGAATCATGCTGTGCAAGTCGGGTGTGAGTATCCTCAAGGCTCGTTTTCAGTGGCAAATTTGAAGAGTCGAGGAAAAGGGAGCCAGGAAGAGGTGTGGGGGACGTTCGTATACCTGTCTTCTTCAGCATTGTGTGCAATTTGTTGAGGTTCCCATGTCTTTAAACCGCTTGAGCACAAATTCTCAAGCAACAGGATTCAAAGGAAGCTTCAGCAAGACAGGAAGACAGGACGGCAGGAAGAGTGTGGCAGGAATGTGTGGTATTGCCATGAAAACTTCATCGCTGCCTTGGGGAAAGGACAGGCGGAAGCCCAAGTCATGTGAACATTGCGGATGTGATGCATGTGCATAACAAGAGCATTGGCTTGTGCTGCCAAGATCAAGGTGGACATGGAGGATAGAAATCCCATGGGCAGGTCAATAGCTGTTTGAGGTGTCATAGACATAGCTGGTGTACATGTAAAGCTTTGTGAAGAACGAGCTATTCGGAGCAACTCTTGTGCGCCGTCCAATGAAGGCTAGCTGGGCAGACATCTACAAGCAACAAAGTAATATCACCTGCTTGTTCCTGATGTTGAAAGACGCAGTGCTGATGATCAGCTGCAGTACTAGTCCTTCCCATATAATCCAATTGCAAATCTGAGAGTATGCCAGGTGGACAGTTAGGTGTTCAATTTCATAAATTTACAAGCAAATTTGTAAAATTTCAGACAATCATAATTTGAATTTGGAGGAGGGTGGGACAGGCTGGCGGTGAGGCCCTTCCCCAACATAAAAGCAACTTCGCTCAGACGATCACAGTCTTCCGTTCAGTTCTCCTCCAAGTCCATGAGCTCCTCCCTGCCGCCTCCTCAGTCGACTCAGCTGGGACGTGGACGCCCAGCCAGCTCTGTCAACCGTTTCCCGCCCAGGACTTGGCAACACCGGGTCACACAGGCCAAAAACCTGAGCTGATTGTCCTTCTTGGGACACAAATGAAAAGTCTGGCGGTGGATTCCTATGAACAAGGCAAGTTCTCCTCTCCGCACAGGAGGTCGATAGCCGCTTCTTAGCCAGGAGACAGCACCGACGGCAGTTTGTGTGACGTCCGTGGCCGTTTGGCGTGCTCAGTGGCCGTGAAGCAAGGTCGTGCAGGGAGGAGAGTGCTCATGATCAATCTTGACAAGACAGCTTGCCACCTGATGCATCTCTGATTCGAGGGGGAGGTGCTGCCTTCTTGCCACTCTTGAGGGGAGGGAACCCAGAACAGTGCACTCTATTGCTCTTTTCAGTCTCAACAAGAACTGGTTAATGCTAGCCTAGCTAGCCTGCAGGGCGTCGAAGATTTCTGAACATCGTCTGTGATTGATGAGATTACCCCCAGGCCAGTCATGATCACCAGCACTCATCTTCTGAGAGCTGGAGACTTGATCGCAAAGAAAGAGGCCTGTTGGCGCAGAGAGAAACGCTTGAGCGGTGCACTGCAGGATGTCAGGTGTGCTGGCCCGCAAAGCCCTCTTTCAGCAGAGCGCAGAGGAGTTTCCTGAGAAGCCTGCCCGCAGCTACCAGCGCCAGCTGCAGATCCTGTATTCTAAAGGTCACAAGGTGACTTGCCAAACCCAAGGTTGACTACCAGCCTGTCCAAAGAGGCGTCCCAGTTGCAGATCGGAGCATGCCCTGGAATCAAACAACACATCAGCAGTATTTCTGTCTGGCTAGTCTGTCTGTATGCAGCACCGTTTGTGACTCTTGAGTGCATCACTGAGCTCTCTTCTCAACTAGGGATGTCCGACTTCATAACAGTACAGTAACTTGCTGCTATCAGGATCAGAGACTGGCAGTACGGCAATTACAGGCTGATGGGGCGGTTGATACGGCTGCAGCAGCGGAGCCAGGGAGCGAGGCGCTTGGACCTGTCTCCAGGTACCTTGTCACAAAAGAGTACAAGCTCGTTTGCACTGGAATCACTGCAATCTCTGACTTCCTGTCCCCTTGCCCCACGACAAAATCATCAGTCATGGCCCATGACCTTGCAGTGAGACTCAATGGTTGTGCATCTGCAGTCTCAAGGGTATGGCGTTCACTTGTGGTGGTGGACAAGCGCAATTGGATAGGGAGAGAGGTGGTTGTGGTGTGGAACTTTATGTGTGTGCTCGTAGAAAAGAGATCTCATATCTGTGAGGAACAACCATTCTGCGCCGCATGAGCAATTTCTTTTCATGCTTTTCATGACTGTCAGTGTGTTGCAGCCTGCCTAGCCTGCGCATGAAGGTGATGGATGCAGCAAGCCTGGGCATCTTCGAGCTCCACTCTCCAAGCTCACAAGAGAGTGCTCTGATTGGTGAGGAACTCATCAGCTCATTTTCAGATCTGAAGATCTCTTTGAAATGCAAGACGGTCAGAGATGTTGCCCTCCACTGCAACAATTGCTTTCACATCTCGATGCAGGCCTTTTCTGTCTTTTTATTTGGAATTACAGAGACTCGACTATGCTTTTCTCCCATGCGATTTGGATGCTTGATTGTATGCATGCCCTGTCTTGGAATGAGTGCTTCACAGTCTCAGACAGCCTTTGCGAATCAGTCAGCTCAGCATAGATTTATCGGCAAGACCTGCTCAAGATGTCATGACTTGCAGAAGACATGTCACTGAGCTATTGCCTGATTGAGCCAACACTCAATTTCCTTCTGACAGAGCCCCTATGTATGCAGGGGCTGATAGGACGTCTGTGGAAGTACTCACAGAGCGCAGTCACCCACAGCAACCACAGCAGCCCCTTCCCCAGAGATCTTGTCAGCCCAGTGTCGAGGCCAAGACTGGGAGCAAGCGGAAAATGGTGTTGCCACCGCTTCCAGGCCACAGCATCCCTACCCCTGCTAATCCACCATTCGCTCGGAGGCTGATCATCCCGCCTCTGCCTATTGCCAGGCACATCATCATTCCCCTGCTGCCAGTTGCGCAGGAGTCTGCTCTCAGCAGGGAGCAGGAGACACACCAGCAAGGTAGTGCTCCGCTTCAGGCTGACTGAATGTAATTACCAAGGCAAGGTTGGCAAAGACGGGAAATGGAGAGAGACTGAGACTTGGGGGGAGGGGGGGGGGGGGATTGGTATCCTGCTGCTTGGTGCTTTACGGGAATCGAGCAGGTAGGATAGGCTTGCAGCACTGACGGGTGAGGGGGAGGATTGATATGCTGATGAAGTAAAACTGTGAATCTCCCACCCAGGATTCACGACAATTGCGAATGCCAGAAGGAGTTGAAACTAAATAATGCACACATGCAACTTTCTGGTTTTGCATGGTCTTTCCTCGCTCGGAAGACCTCACAGTCTCTTCACTGAAGGAACAGATCCTCACAATTTTCTAAGCCATGACAGAACAGAATTCCTCGAAGAACAAATCACATGCTTTCAATGCAGGAGCCAGGCCCAATAGAACACCACACCTCCCAGAGCCGCGCCGGTCCCTCCGACGCTAGTGTGGCAGGCGAGAGATTCCCCCGCACCGCTTACAGGAACGAGCGCAACCAAATCAGACAGCAAGAGATGCCAGTGCGCGCCCGAGGAGACAGATCCCCTGCTGCTCTTTCAAGTGACGTGAGTGACGCTCCTGCTGCAAGCCGTTGAGGAGCTCCCCAGGAGCAGCACACAGCTCAAGATCCTGGCCAGGACAGTGGAAAGAGCTCAAGCTGGCATCTTTGCAGCTCTTCCAGATAGCACGAGCGGAATTCAACATCCAACTTAGAACCCTGTGCCAGCTCCGCGCCCCTCCCCCTGCAGGACAGGAGAACCGTCACAGTCAGTACTGTTGTCGCCGCTTCTGATACCACGGTGTCCCTGGCCGAGGGTACGAGGGGCATGGAGGTGCTGTCCTAAGACACTCCTGTTCCAATCAGGACCTTCCAGAGATGGGACGTGAGGGGAGAAATGGGCTCGCAAGCAAGCAGGGGCGGCGTGACAGGGAGAGAGCCGCCATGAGGCAGGTAGAGTGTGAGCGTGTTGGCAACATGCGCCCTGCCCAGAAAGGTAATTCTCCTTCGCGTCTCTGAAGAACCCTCCCCGCCCATGTCTTCCACGTCTGTACAGGGTGAAAACCTCAGCTGCTCAGCTGCTCCAAATGTCAAGGCATCCCTTCACTGCCTGACATCAAATCATCTGAGAAGCTTGTCTCAAGGATGCATGCAGTGTCACACCTTTTGGGCATGGCATGGTTCCATGACAGCAATTAAGACAGCAACCAACATCGACGAATGCAATGCCTGTTTCCCCATGTTTGCAATCTTGCATGGATCTTTGTCGCAGGTGTGCGGCTACATCCCCGCAAGAGAAGCGCTTATGTCCCCCCCAGGGCAGAACCGGATCCGCTAGGTGCCTCCAGCAAAGTCCCACAGCGGCTACCCACCAGTGGCAAAGGGACAAACAGGACATGGGGGCCAGGGCACCTGCACAGGAGCTCCAAGGATCCGCAGGAGGGAACGCCGGAGGGGTCGCCAAGTCCAGCTCAGCACAACGGCAGTGGGCACAATATCTTTTCATCTGTAGTCATTGAAGATCAGATTTTAGTGGCACAAGATGGCTGTGCTTGATGTGCATCAATGTGAAAGGTTTCCTTCCTTCTCCATTCTCTGAACGGAGAAGAATTGATCCCTTCGTCTGCGCCATTCATTTTTGCCATTCCTGAGTGTCCCATGGCTCCTCCCGCGAGAATCTACGCCGCTCTGCGTCAGTGGACCAAGCGTGTTAGAGATCAGAATCTTGTTGCTTGCGCAGAGAGGAGCGTGCCTGCAACTCCTGCGACCTCCTCCCCCAATTCTGCTGCCTCCAGTGCTGCTGCCACTGCCGCCTCCTTGCAAGGCAAAGCCGAGACCCTTTCAAACCGACCATTGATTGGGAGGGTCTGCTGCGGCATGGGCTGGACCTCCAGAGGCAGCACGCTCAAGGCTCCGTGGTCGCCACCCCCAAAGAGGCAGATGCAGGTGAACCGTTGCACAATAAATCCCAGACCCACCTTCTCTGGCCAGGGACTGACGGGGTAATTTGCACCATGAGCCGGATTGATAACTGCTCAAAGGCTTTGAACTCCACAGTTGCTGGCCCTGGGGATTAAAGCGCTGTGGGCCAGCCTGACTGCTGCAAATCTCTCAGCAGCATCATGAGGCTGAACACAACCATGCCAGCGCAAGCTGCCGCCAAAACCCACAGTGGCAATTCCTCTGTCGATGACTTGTCACAGACAAATGCTGTGGCGCAGAGGTATCCAGCACGGCCAGCAGCGTCAGGATATCCCACGGCCCCATGGAGCTCTCAGAGCCGGAGTCTGACTCTGGGGAGGGCATGGGCGATGACGACTTCGAGAGCTTCCTTAGCACCCAGGACACCCTCAAGAGACTGGGGCGCAAGCCACGATCCAACCTGCAAGGTCTTTCCCTGCACAATTACCCGCCTCTGTCAGCACTGTGAAGCTCTGCATTGCCAATGCTGCTGATGAGATCTCTTGACAATGCTTGTGGTGATTGCCCAGTCAAATTTCTCCTGGCGGCGGCCCATCTTGCCAGCAGACACATAATTTGTCCCATTCAACAGAGCTCATTTTTGTTGGCCCAGCTCTACAAAAGCGACTGCAGCTGGGGGAATACATGCCCTGATGATTGCTGCTGTAGAGCAGAAAAACATGCACTGCAGTGGGAATACAATAAGACGCCAGACTGGACGACATGGCGAATATACTCCTGCCTGCTCAGAGAACCAGTCGCTGTCACAGGGGAAACATGCTGCAAGCCTCAGCGGCCGTATGAGGCAGTGCAGAGAGGATCTGGCCGTCCTGAAGGAGACCCTGCACCTGCTGCAAATGGGGGAGCCGGGGTCGAGGTGCCAGCACTTGGAGCAGCCAAAGGTATGCTTGCTCCAGGCAGCCGCTGCACTCCCCTCAAATAGTCACACACAGGTCTGCAGGATTGATCGACCCTTGTGGAAAGTGCTCAGTATGTGTCCAGGGAAGTGCAGCAGGGCACTTCCTATCCATTCCAGCACAAATCGTAGGCCGCAGATCTGTCATATAGCTTTGCTGATGCCACAAATGACCAATGAGGCAGACTTGCCAAGTCAGCCAGCATCTTCAATTTTATCAGCTTTTATATGAACAATAACTAAATTTGAGCACCTATCTCTTGGCCTAAGAGAGGAGAAAATGTGTTACGCTGGATACCTCACAAGGAGAGTCCCGCTTTCCATTCTATATTGCCCCCAGTTTTCCCTTCTTTCTCCATCCCAAGGTGGAGAGGAATCCCAAATATATTGGCAAGCTCCGGCTCTGATGGTGCTTCATTGTGAGCATTGCACCCCCCACCCCCCCAGATTTCCCCCTCCATTTCCGCTCCTTCTCCCCACTGTTCTTCACAAACTGGATTAAAAGTATCAAATCAAATGTCTTTCTAGCCACTGGCTCTGCTTATACTTTGCCAGCAATGTACCTTCAAACCTCTGTCACCCCCCCCCCCCCCC
>QAXI01000458.1:454148-481854 GCA_004335615.1 Chloroidium sp. JM | reverse complement strand
CCACCCCCCCACTCACCCAATAACCTGTTTTGTGCAGGGTGTGTCATGTGGTTGTGGGAACCCCTGGGAGAGTGTGTGCCTTGGTGGAGAGGGGAGATCTGGTCACTCCTGATGTGCGCCTGCTCATCCTGGATGAATGCAACATACTGATGGCCGAGACCTTCAAGGAGGATGTGGGCTGGCTGCATTCCACATTCTCATCCCAATGCCAGGTTCCCTCTTCTTCCCTCTTCTTCTACTTAAAAAGGCAGGACTTTGGCTTCAGCCAGATTGGGAGAGCTCCATCGTCGACTGTGAACAGTATTTTCTACCCACACTCCCTCTCCCCTCTCTCTCCTTGCAGGTTCTATGGAATATCACCAACTCCTGGATTTGTTCACCTCTGCAAATTTATCCTGTCCAAGCCACGTTGCTGAGAACGCTCAATCATACTCAAACCTTGAAATCGACTCGTAATGTATGACCGCTCATTTTGCAAGCAGACCTTCTCGACTTTTGCTGCATCTCTATTGGGTTCATTGCAAGACTAATTACTCAGGCCTAATCATTGCATATCAGAGCTGGCCTGAAGGTGCTGTGAAGCTGTGTATCATGTTCTTAGCTGCAGGAAATATATCTCAAGCAGCCTGTGAACTTTACCTTTCCTTTTCAGCCTACCTGTGCCTTGCCCATCAGCATCTTCTGTCTTTCTATCACTCCACACTGTTCCCCTTTAATCCAGTCTGCCTTGCAAGTCCTCATCTCCCAATACCTTATCGAGAGAGAGCCGTGATGACAGGTGGTGGCATGCTGTCACCCTCTGATACTGGGGGGTTTCGGCGGACTGGAGGGTCTGACTCGCAACCCTGCTGCTGCTTCCCTGGGGCAACAACACGTCTCTCCCGTCCATCATGACTACCAGTTTGTTTCTGGTGAGATCCTCAATTCATCAGATTTGTCGTTTCGTAAATACAGCTTGAGGTGGAAAATGCTCCTCTGTGCAAACCCCTCAGAGGCTGCCTACCCGACCTTTCTGATCAAGTTGTGCTGCAGGTAGTGCAGCAAGCCCAGTGGAGGGAAAGAAGGGGCTTCTGCTGCGCTGCCTGGCAAAGAAAACCTTCCGACAGGCCTTGGTGTTCTGCAATGACACTGGGATGGCTTTATTGCTGGTTGGGACAATTAAGGAAGCGGGACACCCTGTGGTCAGCATTCTGGGTGAGGATTTGCAGCATCATCACAGTCATCAAGCCCTTGACTTTCGACAGCCCGAATCCATGTGCTTCCTATCACAACACAAGCTTAATTGGACCAGATGTTGTCAGTCACAGCAAAATTGCTGGCCTTGCATTTGGCCCAAGCCGCATTCTTCAGCAGAGTGTCCCATCATCATTGCCTTTGGTTGAATGTGTCAGAAGATGTTTCAAAACATGGGGTGGGATTCCACCTGATGGGCCACTGGTGCTGCAGATGGCATTGTCAAGATCGGTGAGGTTGCCTTCACAGCAGAGCTCTTCAACTTCAGGGCCAAAATTTGCATCACAAACGACGCCAGTGTTGCATGGCTGAAATTTGGTGGGCCCTTTCCCCTTTGCCCTGACATCACTGGCACTCACAGAAGTCTGGATATTAATACCGAGCGCTCTGCCTCCCATCACACTGAAGGCAAATCTGAGGATAAAGCATGCCAAGGCAAGGGATGGGGGGTTACAAAGCGCTCGTGTCATCAATCTAGCATCCCTAAATAATCTCATTTTTTTACTACTGGAACGTCATATTTCTCTCCTGCTTACATTCATGCATCACAATACGCAAATCAAGTCCTTGTTGGACCAAGAGATGGCCAAACTTATCTTCCAAATACCCACATGCACGGCCTACCGAGTGTTCTCCTAGCACACCTCCGTTTACAGTACTGTGCCCCTTAGACATCCCTTTCGAATGTTGCTACATCCCTTCTTTTACCAACAAACAAATTGACATCTTAGATATCATCTACACAGCTTTCCATTCAGTACGTACCCTCACAGACTGCCAACCCTTTGTGCAGGAGAAGTGGACTTGGTGGTGAGCTTCGACCTTCCTTCCACCGCAGCGGCTTACAGGGAGCGCACCAAATGCCTGGCCCGCTCGACCGGGGCTGGAAACACCCTGACCCTTCTGGGAGCTTATACAGAACTGGACAGCTTTCAAAAGCTGGCCTCCGAGAGCGGCGCCGGGCAGGTGGGTTTAGGATTTCCTTCCTGATGTTGCTCCCTGTGCAGGGCAGCCTGGTTGCTGGAGGAATGGGATTGGTGAGGTCACTTGAGAAATTGGCATCTTCCATTTATTGCAGTTCTGAGGCAGTGCCCCCATTTCAGCCATCTCAGAATCAGCAGGCCTGAAGGGAGGTTGCTTTGCAGATGATTAAAGGTGGAGAAGGGAGAAGGAAGGGGTCAGGAATGCTGAGGCCTGAACGCGTCAAGATCTGGAACTTGTGGCTGAGGGACAGGGAGAGGGGGAGGTCAGGGTGCTGCACAATATGGGGTGAAGGAATAGGCCTTGGTGTTTACACGATAAGTCAGTGCCTCTATCATATCTTTATTTTGGATATTGCCTCTGCAGGTCACGATGCTTGTCGACCTAGACAACAGTCAAGTGAACCCCATCGTCGAAGTAAACCACGGACATCATAATTTACAGAGGACAGATGATGCGCAGCCACCACCAAATCCTGGGAACATCTCGGGCGTCGCCCCTGACGTGCAAATCGCTGCCACAAAGCAGAATGGCAACCACAGGTCAGAACCCATCAGCAGCGGCAAACTTCCAAGCACCTCAGCCGGCATCTCAGCAGAGGAGGCACAACCCCCTCTGTCAGAGTCACATCCAAGTCATTCCCCCCAAACCCCCGCAGCAGGCCCAGCAGAAGAGGCGGCAGCACCTGAGACCCCTCCACCGCCCATTCAGCGACTCCCGGACCCCCCGGACCTCAGCAGGGGTCCAGGAGGTGCAGTAGCAGCCGAGCCAGTGGAAATTCCCTCAGCTCAAAGGGCTGGACCCTTGGCAGGGGTCATGGACACGGAATCTGGGCGGGGGCTTGACGGGGAGGGGCAGCCGCTGGTGCCCCCACCTCCACCGCCAGGCAGCCCGCCTCTGCCACAGAACGGCAGCCATGAAGGGGCAGCAGATGGAGACCTGGAGACAGGGGCTGGTGTGCAAGGACGCTTGCCCAGCGGTCTGGAAGATGTTGATGATGCGGCGGCGGACCGATCCGGCACAGGCAGGCTGCAGGTGCTGCCCTTCTGCACCTGATGTTCTGTTGCTCTCATGGCCAGGGTGGCCTTGACGGAAGCTTGATTAGCGTCAACCTTATTCTTCGCATCTTGCTTTCCCCCTCATCCACAGTCCTATCTGGCAGGAAGCCCAAACAGCGGTGCGATTTTGTGCCGCCGACTTCCAGTGCCTTCTCAGAACACAGCAGGTTTTGAATGGAATGGAAGCTGTTTGCAGATGCCAGAGGTGGATGCTGCGCCAGCAGACCCTTCCGAGAGCGGCGAAAGCTTCAATGCTGGCTCCGATCATTGGCTGGGTGAGGATGCTGGCAAGTCCAAAGCGCCTGTGGAGGAGACCCTTGCGGACCTGCATGCCATGTGAGTCACCGAGAAGGGGTACAGCAAAGGGGGGAAAGACAGGAAAAGGTGGTATTTGAGAGAATTTCGGCCTGGGGAAAGCATAAGCAGGGTTTGGAAAAAGTCTCAAATCCTGAAACACGCGGTAGGATGTTGCAAGGCCATTTGTGCCGTAGAATGCACAGTCATGATAAGCTCATTCCACTCGGGACTGCAACATTGGATGACATTCCCAGGACACATCTCCGCTGTCGGAGTACTCCATAGATTGTAAAATCGCAATCAAAGGCAGCATAGATAGAGTCTTCACTGACAAGTCATGACGGCGCAGCCCTTCAAAGGCCATCTACCTGGTGAGAGGAAGAGGCGGTCTCACATGTGCAGGCTGGGGAGATTCTCGACCAAGTCTGTGGCAGTGCGGCGGAAAGCAGCCCCCGAAGCTTCGCTGCTGGGCTGGGAGGAGGCGGGCCCAGGGAGGGACATGAGTGACGCCGAGATCGAGGCTCACATCATGGCCATGCATGCGCAGCGATCCAGCGACCAAGCGGTGCCCCCCCCCCTCGGGGCCCCTCCTTTTCCCGCCTCTACCTTTTCCGTGTACTTCTTGCAGCCAATATCACGATTGTGAAGTATGCATGAGCTTTGAGCTAAGCGTGCTATGACACTTGTACTGTGGAATTGCGAGCAAGGTGTGCGCCCCAGCACCTCTATCCAGCTTCTCGGAAGATTCCTTCAGGCCTGTATATCCATCAGGGTGCTTCACATATCAACTAGACGAGTTTTATTGTCAACAACCTGCCTTGAATGATTCCTGGACGTGCAGGACGATGGCAATGTGGATGGGGAAGTGTCACTTGCTGATGTAGAGAGTGTTCAAGCTGGATCAGCTGAGATAGAGGAAGGGTCTATGGACGATTCAGCAGTCAGAAGCAATCTCACAGCTGAGGCCACTCCCCTGGATGGCAGCATGCAGCAGCCTCAAACGGCGAGTGCCAAAAAGGGAGTGACTTTGGTTGCATGTTGGTGAGAGGGGGTTACGTGGGGGTTTGTGACAATTTGGAGGTTGTCAATCCTGCTTGGAGATGGAAGTTTGGAGTTAAGCTGGTGAGCTGTTTTTGACGTGAATTCTGGAGGAGGGGATGATGCTCTGAATTGCGCGAGTGGTAAAAAGGGTGTGCAGTTTGATATAAGGACTTGTTCAGTAAGTGCAAAAAAGAGCGTCTTTAAATTTTCAATGGAGGGAAAGATGGATTCCCAAAACTCCGTGTCGCAGGCTGAGCAGTCCGCCCAGACAGCATATGAGGAGTGCAGCCCGGAGGAGCAGCTGGCTCTTTGGGAGGCCTATTACCACCAGACAACTCATAATCAGGGCGTGGACTTGCATGGCCAGCCAGGTACATACTTTTACCTCTCCTTCTTAGCATGTCAGCAAGACACCACACACATTGTAAGCCTCGCAGTGTTGCAGGGGTGGGGGTTGTTTGTAGCCCCACCCTGTAGACTAGTGGAATGGGCGAGAATTTCACGCTTGGCCTTTGCTTAATGGTGCCAGGCTTTCTCATCAGATCTATACTTCCAGGCGGCAACACAGATAAGCACCTCTGGATTTCCCTGCTCCCATCACGGCAACGCTGAGTTTGGGAGGCTGCACTGCCAATGCAAAAGCAAGCTTGCCTCAACAAGCAGCGTGCCGTCTCTCAGTTCTATTGTATTTTTCTCCAAATGCAGGAGAAAGCAATGTGAGCAGGAAGACTGGCAGCGGAGAAGCCCAAGAGAGCAGTCACAATGGTTCTCTGCCTGTTCAGCCCCTATTCCTCTTCTGGAACCCAGCTAGCGCTGTGGCGGATGAGGAGGGTTTTGTCAGGGTGCCCAGCCAGCTTCTGGCCAGGTACCATGAGCTGGAGGCGTGGTATTGGCACCAAGTCTCCCAGGATGTGGCCTCAAAGAGGGCTTAGCGCGCTTGTTTCAGCCCGTTTGTTTCTGTTCTGGTAGAAATGTGCAGTGTTGGGAAAATGCTCAAAAGAGCTGGCAGAAATCCAACAGGAGAGTGTCCAAAATATTGACTGCGGACAGCCCCGCCCAAGTGAAGGGAGATTAGTGCCAGAACACTCAGCAGATCAAGGCAGAGGAATAGGACAGTGATGCTCGAAGCGGCGTGGGAGGTGTGCAGCAATAGATGAAGTTGTTCGAGGTTCAAGGTTGCCATAGGCCTGTAAAATCTTGTTACAAATGTCACTGGCTGTTCACTCAGATGAGAAAACAAAGCCAGATTCTGAGAGTCTAGGTCTTGTCATTACATCTTCTAGATTCTAAAAGCAATTCACAGTTTATATAATTTGTGAGGCTCACAGTGCACAATGAAATACCAACCGATTGCTACATGGTTGTAACGTTCTGCGGGCGTTGCACAGCAACCCTGCCTAGATAGCTGCTAGACAAATCAAAGTCTGTTCAGCAATTCTCAATTATTGCTTTGGTATGCTCATTGTTCACTGCTCATTTGCACTACACCACTACTCTCCTCACCCTTCATCTCATGTATCTCATGCTTGCCGCGCTGCTCAGCAGACCGACCACCCCTGCCTAGTCGCCAAAATTCCAGCCGCAGCTGGTCCTCACACTGGCGGTTGCACGGGCAAATGTCCGTCCATTGCCGTTGGACACCGCAATGGCTGAAGCCTGCAACAAAGAGACGCTGCTGAATCTCCCAACCCAGCAGCTGCAGGCATGGCCTGAAAGAAAGGCCGCATAATTTGTCCTCTTTTTTTTGCTTGGAGTAGAGTTCAGCAATGCAAGGGAGACCAAAAATGCACTGCAAGCATGCACAGTAGGGTTGATACAACCCCGGTGCCCCTGGCAACTCACACGATCTCTCCTCTCTCCACTTCCCAACCAGCCTTGAGGCATTACGATGCGCAGCACATGCACACCATACGGCAGGCTGGCAGAACAAAAGCTGAGACAGGCAGCACACCTGGGCAATGACCTTCTGGTAGAAGCTGCAGCCGTACTGCTGGATGCCTTGGGAGATGGCGCTTGCATAGACCTGAGCTTGGGAGCCGCCGCTGGCGAAGGCGCGTGCGCACGCTTGGGCAAAGCTTTGGGTGTTCCCTGATGAGATTGCCTGTGCCTGGGACGAAACGCTGGTGAAGGTGCCGGATTTGCCACCGCCATTGAAATCGCCACCCGAGCTAAATCCGTTGCCGCTGGAAGAACCACCATTGCCAAATCCTCCGTCTTTGAAGCCTCCATCGTTGCTGAATCCCCCGCCATTGGATTGCAGCATCTTGCGGCCAAACCCGCTGTTGAAGCCGTTGTCAAAGCCATCAGATTGAGTCTGCAACAGGTGAACACATCTCAAGCTAATTGCGTTCCACGAGTGCTTTGCAAATTCAGCCACTGTACAAACAGGATTTGAGCTCTGCCAAGGATAAATGCTGAATGCTCCTTGACTTTTCATTTTTCTCTGTCAAGAGTCTGGAATTTTTGGCAATTGCGAAGCATGCAAGACATCGGCGGCTGAATGCCGCAACTACTGATGGGAGTGTGTATCCACCTGTGTATCTGCATTGGCGTCGGCCTGACTGAAGCCCAGGGACTGTCCGAAGCACTGGTTGATGGTGGAGGAGCGGGCTGCGGCCCTGGCAAACGACTGACCCCACCCATTGCTCCGTGCCTGTGCGTATGCCTGCACCAATCCTGGCTTTCATTCTCTGCCTACTCTGCCTCTGGGTATTGCTAGATGCTATTGCTAGCCCATGCTTCATCGCCAACGACGTGGTACGTTTATTCATGAGGGGGTGAGCTCCTGTTCAGGCATGAAACATGCAGGCAAGGACTCAGTGGTCCCCAAATCCCAGCAGATTTTTGCTCCCAAGTATATCAATTTTGCTCTTCTTCTCTCAGGATTTAAATTTTGGGTTGAGGCTTGCCACATTTGTTGGGAGACATACCTGTGCAAACGACTGCTGATAGAAGCCGCAGCCGCGCTGCTGAATGCCCTGGCTCATAGCTGAGGCGAATGCATCTGAGTCGCTGCCTTGGCCGAAGGCTTGTGCAGCTGCAGAGGACAATGCAGCTCCATCTCCTGAGCTGATTGCAGTAGCCTGCGGAAAGCATGTGAGGATAGTTGAAGTATCTGACGCACTTGAGAATCACCGGTTCATGCGCCTTGTGACCCTACCCTAAATATGTCCATGCACACTCTCTACACCCAGATGTCATGCCCGTCAACGGAGTGAAGGACTGCGAGGCACATCGGACGTGTGTATAGAAGCAGGTAAAGCAGACCTTGCCTCCTCTGCAATGGATCAGCTCTCCGTTTAAGGCAATCTACATACAGAAACGTTTTGATTGGAGGAGGCACACCTGAGCTTCAGCTTGTGTGAAGTCAAATTGCAGTAGCTCCCTTGCTCCTGAAAGCACATATCATTATAATCAAGGGTGGCTTTATAAGTGCCTGGCAATAACATATAGCCCAAAATTCGTGCTCTGGATCCGGAAAGAATGCACTCATTGAGCAGATCTTTGGAATGATTTCACAATGCCTCCTGCACTGCATCAGAGAAGCTCTTACCCGCATTGGCGGTCGCATGGTGAATGGCGGCAAGCGCCACCGTCAAGAGGAGGAGTCCATTTCGAAGAGACATGAGGCGTATTGCTAAAGCTGAGAGTGGATCAAGGCGCCGCAGAGTGAGGATGGAGAACTTACCGAAGGATGAGGAGGACTGATGTCTGGCGAGTTTGATCGAATTGTGATTGAAAAATGGTGAGCCGACAAGGCATATGTAGGCCCGAGGTTGGAAAGCTGCAGCTCAGTGCAGGCTGAGCTGATCAGCACTGATGGCGAACCTTCCATATGCAAGCAGCGACTGCTTGTCGGGTGCATCCTGAGGCATGATCGCTGAGATGGCATGCCCGCCAGCTGCAATTGTGGGCGGCCATAGTGCTCTACCCCAATGATCGGTACTGCAAATCCTGAGAGCCAGGGCTAACTTCTCTGCCAATTGCTTGCAAGTGCTTGAGGTCTGCATGGCAAAGATCGCAATCCATCACCTTCCTACAAGCATGGTACTGAAATATCAGGCTGTATACAGAACATGTGCCTATGACACGCAAAGAGGACAGAAGTTTGCCGGCAAAAGATGACCTCCCAATTTTGTGTAAAACTCAATCGCATGCATCTAAGCGTTGAAAGTATCCCAGGGGCAGAACATGCATATGAGATGGAGCCCTAAAAACACAGATTGGGATCATCTGATATCAGGACCTTGTACAGTTCTCGGGAGCCTGCTGGCCCCACTCGGGATCCACCATGGCAGGGCAGGTTCTGCAGCATTTCCGCCTTCTGCTCCTCTGACCTGCATCAACGGCGGCCAAGTCCATGTCCAGGCATGTCGCATGTTTCACGCAATTTGATCTCATGGGCAACCTTTGTTTGGATGGTCAACAGAATAGGGTTCTTCTTGCAGCAGGGACTTCGAATCCAATGCCTGTCTTGAAAGCAACGCGAAAGGAGGAACGGCAGATTTCAAGAGGCAATTTCCGAAGAGAGGCTTGGTGGACACACGCGTTTCAGGTTGACTGTGACAAGAATGGGGACAGAATAGTGCAAAGGACAATCTACTCTGGTAGATGGAAGAGAGGTTGTTTCAACTGGATGTGACTCTAGTCCATAATTCAGCAGCACAACAGGGACAGGATCTCTGACTGCGCCTTGCAAAAATCCCTGTGACACTCCCTCAGCCCTTGCACAAACAGCTTTAGCTGTTCCCCAAATCCACACAGAGATCCCAGCCATACAGGGCGAGGCAAGGGGATGGGAAGCCTCACCCCTGGAAAGACTGGTATGCAGCGATCAGGGCCCCCATGGAGGCATAGGCTGCCGCCACAGCGTGGGCCGCCCTGGGTCCCAGCTTGGGCACGGCCAGCAGGCACTTGAACCAGACCTCCCTGTCCCTGTGCTCCAGGGGGGCGCTCCTCAGCAGCTCGTTGCAGTGCTGGCTGTCCGGCTTGCCCGCCCCAAAGCTGTTCACATATGCTTCCTGCATTTCAAGAACCTTTATTCCTTTCCCCTCCATTTTTCATCTATACCGACTCAGGCATGCTAAGAAGAGGAAACAGTACTGCTCATTACTATTGCTGCCAGATCTCTTGATCTTTGTATGTCTAGGCGGGCAAACTTGTGCTTCAACTGCGTAGACTCTGACCCAAGTTGATACACCTTAATCTCCCTACCTTCAGACATTCCTAGGCCATCAAAGGAAAACCCTGCCCCTTTTCCTCTTTTGAGCGACCTCATCTCAATACAGAGTCCCACATTCCCCTCTCACCCCTCCTTTCTTAAGCCATGCCCATCCCCATCTCTC
Source organism: Chloroidium sp. JM (assembly GCA_004335615.1). Taxonomy (NCBI): domain Eukaryota; kingdom Viridiplantae; phylum Chlorophyta; class Trebouxiophyceae; order Watanabeales; family Watanabeaceae; genus Chloroidium; species Chloroidium sp. JM. The sequence goes on along the minus strand of QAXI01000458.1, from coordinate 471,899 downwards.
GTCTCCTACTCCTGAAGCTCAGGGCAAGAAGTATTGCATCTAAAAGCCGCAGTCATGGTTGGAAAACGGACCTCGGTTCTGTAGGGCTGCTCTGCCAGGGCACGCGTGAGACCGCAAACGTACTCCCCCGCCTGTGCCACGTCATGCACGGGGGAGTAGAGCACTCCTGGCCAGCGACACACCATTCCTCCCAAGAAGTTATCCACAAATGCCCGATTGAAACCCCCTCCTGGCACGTCCACCTGCGCACGCGGCCAAGAGATCTGAGTCAAAGGTCCAATGCATCCCCTCCCCCTCATCTACACCTGTATAAGCCGCTTGCCTGCATTCTCAATGTCACCGTTCATGTTTATGAGCTGACCCCTCATGCCTTCACGCTGCCATCCCTCCCAGCCCCATATTGTCTGCCACATTGCTTGTACAATTTTATGCCGCATGGAGCCCCCCCCCTTCCCTTCATCCCTCTTCTACTCCTCTTGTGATTCGCTGCATCACCGTTATCTACATTTTTGTGTGTGTTTCCAGGAGCTCAAGCCATCCAAGTCCTGTGACTGACTGACATTGTACCCTGCGCTCAAATGCATCCCCCCCCAAACCACTCCCCCTTTCCCCAAATTATCCGGCGCTGCCCCTTTTGTTCCAAAATCATACTTCTTCCGATCATTCCGTGTCTTCTTGAACTCCAGTAAGCATCACCGACGACATATCTCTGCACCCAATATTTTAAAGAGAACAGCATCACCATGTCCTAATTCGTCGCCGCGCTACAGTGCCATTTGCCAGACACCAGGCAGCTGAGGGGCACCTGGAATTCCCGCCTCTGGCGCAGTGTGAGGTAGTGGTCCAGTCCCTCCACCAGCAGCGCCAGGGTGTGGCCAGAGCACGCGCCCGCCGCCTTGCTCACCACCGATTCGAGCTCGTCCTTGGCGACGCCCTCCACAAACTCCTCCGCCTGCAGCACGGCAAGGAAGGTGTCACTGTACTATCACCCTGGCCAGTTGGCCAACGAAGCTTCAATTGGTCCCTTAGCCCAGTGCCTGCAGCACAGCATGGCCAACTTCATGATCGGATTTGCCAAAAATGCACAAGCCCAGATATTCACTTTATATCAGTGGAAACAGTGACCGGCCATTGAGAAGGTTCCAGAGGTGTCAGGTAAAATGATCTCCTGAAGCCCTCACCCCCTTGGTGGGACCAGAGTTGGGTTTTGTGTCCCTTGAACTCAGAAACGCGTCCTGAATCAGTGGGAACCAATGATGTGCGTTCCAAATCTGTATCTCAAATAAGTGGACGTTAAGCTCCGTCTCAACCAAGCTTGTGCCCTGACATGCGGTGGATGTGGAATGAAAGTGGTCAATCCAGGCGTCAAAGTGCGGCATGAATGTGAACCACAGGATAGAGGAGCTTGATTTCATAGTCATCTAGGTAGCGCTTCATAAAAATACGGCTTGTAACCCTCACTCTTCTGCCCCAAAAAACTGACAAGAGAGGCCATCTGGCGTTTATGAGTATCGAACACAGAGCACCATCATCAGGAACAAAGCCCTGCAGTGTTCTGTTTCTGAGTGCAAATGATTCTAAACACATGAGGCAGCAAAGTACCGTGAAGTGCAGAAGGGTGTAAGGTATGCTGCGCAGGGAGGGCTCCCCTTGGCTGCTGCCCTCAGCGGCAGGGTAGACCTTGGTGCTCCAGGTGGCACACCGGTGGGGCCACATTGGCAACCGCTGACTTAGGTCCACCTCTGGGCCAGCGCCCGCTAATGCAGAAATCAAGTGAGACTCCTAAAATGAAGAGAGTACAGCATATCAATTAAGCAGGCTGCTGAGGGCCTTTGTGACATGATACAAGCCGCTCGCTGCGAGGAAAGATACACGCCTTGCTGGTATCGAAACTTGGTTTCGGTCCAGTGAGCTGTGGTCCAACTGGGGAGGCGCCCCAGCATATGTACCTGAACAGCAGAAACTACAGGCTGGGATTCAGAATCAACCCAGATGCTCTACCTGCATCCCCATAGGTGTCTTCCAGCCTCTGCATGATGGTGCGCCCAGCCTTGTGCCTGGCCAGGTCGGGATCCAGGTGCAGGATGATGTCCTGTATTGCTGTCTTGCCTGCAAAACCCCATAGGAAGTAGCTAGAGGCTGACCAATGGGGCATGCAGGTGTGCGGCATGCTCTAGCAGCGTAATCCAATGAAGTGTGATGCGAGGTCTAAGAAATGGATGGCATATGCTCTGATACTCTCGAGACAATTTCTGATGCCCTTGCTATACATACCATGCCTGGCATTACATACGCTTGCAAATGCTGGAACAATGCATTGATCAGTGTGTGTACTAGAGTATCATGTGATGTAGCCAGGAGGAAATCCAGGTTAGAGGACATTGAATTTATGATGTCCAAAAGGAAGTGCAGTGGGAAAGAATGGAACAGCTTGGGGAGGGGGAAAGACGAGTACCTGTTTCCCTCTTCTTCTGCATCTTTTGCGCCTCTTTCTGTGCTTTTGTCTCAGCTTTCTCAGCCTCCTTCTTCCGCTTTGCTTCATCTCTGCAAGAAGCAGTATCAGCTACGAAAATTGTATATGAGCTTGAAGACTTCATGGCCAGCAGATACACAGCGATGCACGAGTACAGATGTGATGGATCTTGAAAGGCTCACATATCTTGCAAGAATGCGCTTCCCTTCTGAATTTTGAGAATACCATCACCAGAAAGCATCCCCATCAAAGGTGCCCCATGAACTTGGAGTTCTAGATGGAAATGCAGCTTGCCTCTCGGCCTGCTTCTCAGCCTTCTTCCTCTCCTTCTCTGCTAGCTTCTCCGCTGCCTTGGCAGCTTTCTCTGCAGCGCTCATCTTTGCCTTTCTCTTCCTGTCAAAAGACAGCCGTCAAGCTCTCAAGCATCCGACTGAACTCTGGCCAGCTCATGGAAGACAATTTAGCTGCGTGGGTTGCTGTGAGACGAGGAATGACAAGCAGCAACACAAAACCCAGCCAATAAAAGGCATTCTAAGAATTAAGCTTCCACTTGACAGAGAGGTACAGGGATACATGAATAGCAATTCATCCAGAAATGCAAAGCAACTCCTTTCAATGAAATCGTTTAAGCGGGATGTGACTAGACCATATTTTTTGCGATGCAGAATAGAGGTTCGCGTAGCAGACAAAGGAATGCTGATGTGCCTGGATGGCCTGCAGAAGAAAGGGAGAGAGGGGGCAAAGGGGGTCACTTGTTCGCTTTGGGTGTTGCACTGGAGTCCCCATCGTTTGCAGCTTCAGGGCGTTTGGAGTCTGGCGTAACACCAGATCCACTGGCCCAGCTCTCCTCCTGGCACAGGAAATTGGCTGATCACATCCAATTCTACACTTGCAGAACATTGTCATGTGAACATTGATCCTCATACTTCAAAGATGGGCATAAAGAATACATCTGGGGTGAGATATTTGTTTTGCGATATAAAGTTTACGAGCGATCCTGTCAGGCCTCTGGATTTACAGGGGCTTATCACAATATTGGAAGGATTAGCTCAACTCCTGCAATACGACATGCAGCCTCAGAGATGTGGCACCTGCTTCTGCCGCTTGGGAGATGCCTCCCCAAGCGTGCTCTGGCTGCCCCCATAGTCCATCACAAACTCGTCGCCGTATGCGCGCTTCAAGGTCCTTCTGGGTCGCCCGCCCCTTCCCGCTCCCTGCAGACGCCTTGGATCCCTGTATCTTATCCCCAGGTTCTCTTGCCGAGGTTAATCCTAACCTCCTTACTGTTTGTCTCGTGGCAAATGGCAAGACATACCTAGGGGAATGTTTGTAGGAGAAGGGTGTGACGGTATCCATACAGGCCTCTTTTGGCCACATGTACTCCAAATACAAGGTGGCCACCAAAATAGGCTGCAGCATGCTTACTGAACCTTCAGGCCATGACTTCATACGGCATAACCTTGGGTCATGTCTGTCCCCATCCCTTCAGGAAATCCTAATTACCTGGAATGCTAGGGGCTCTGAGCGCTGGGTACCTCCACCCCCTGCATTGTGCCTATCCACTCCCGGGGCTGCCTGGGTGGGCAAATCCCTGTTGCTGGCTTCTGGAGGGGCTGTGGGGTTTGCTGAAGGGGCTGCGTCTGGTACTGGGCGGGAGGGCACCGGCCTGTGGGGCGTGTCATCGTCTGAAGAGAGGAGGGTGATGCACTGTCCCACGGGGATGGCGTTTTGAGGGGCTTCCTTGGTAGCTGCTGCGGGGGAATCACATATTCACAATCATTTCTTGTGCTTGAATATGGCCTGTCCTGTGTTGGGCTGCAAAATCTTTGTGACACTTGTTCCCAAATGCTTTTCGAATTGTGTCGGTATGGCTCATCGGATGATCTGTGAGACAGCTTGGTGACTGTAAAGGCTTAATCAGTGACTCAGATGCTACATAGGGGGTGCTTTTAATCACTCTGAATATGAAGACATGGTCCTAGTGATTTCCCAGATTTGCCCTCCGCGATCTTAAACGGTACGTCTACATGATCGACCATGTAAGTCTTGAGATACTACCTCCGGCCACAGGTGTGTCTCCGTCAGAGCAGAGGTCCACAGTATCCGACATCTGAATACTCCTGCTTATAAGATCATGCTTGCTGCTTTCGCCCGAAAGACCTGATTCGAGTACTTCACACCAGATTGAGATCAATGCTGGCTGACCGCTGCGCGTGAAGGTTTGTCCCGGCGAAAGCAACTTTGTTTTCGGCAGGTTGTCAACCTGGTACAAAGGAAGAGCTGAAACAGCCGAAGGCAGAGATCGGTGCAGAAAGTCTCTTTTGTCGTAACTGCACAATAGAACCAGAGAGCAAGCAGAAGCTCAATATTGCACACTTGCAGGATAATTTTGCGACGTCAAGCAGTAGTATCTGACACGTACTCTGCAAATAAACAGGACATCTAGAAAGGGCCTTGCGCTGTACTTGAGCGTTTGCAGTTTACAGCAATATCCGCTTTGTTGAAGCATGCCGGGGACCGCTTTCGATGGCTCCATCTGGGTAGCAGGAGGACAGATAGCTGGACTTGGTGAGGCTCAATGATGCAGCTCTATGTGGACTTGTGCATCATGTCTTTCGCTTCTCCTAGAACCAAGCTGAACCAGTGTTCCCTTGTAGTTGGAAGTACAGTAGCTATGGCAGGAGTGGGGACGCTTCTGCTTGCCAGAGGAATTGCCAAGGTATCTCACATTCTGCTGACTATCACAATTAACTATCGTGGCATGAGCCAATAACTTTTTGCAAATACATCCCTGCGGCATTCAGCAATGAGGGCTGTCTGCTGTATTATCTTGGCATCGATGATATCAAGAATGAGGACTGCACAGCTTTTGAGGCGCCGGCTCATGAAGGTGATGGTACCACAAGACATTTGCTGTTACTGGAACGGCTGTGAACAGAAGAATATTCCGCACCAAATTTGTGAAGCAATCTTTAAATGCTGTCGTCTTAGTGAGCTCACCACAGGCAACCCAGTGGAAGCCACAATTGCTCACCACTCCGGATTTGAGATGTGCAGAACCCGCAGCTAATGCAAGCACCAGAAGTGACACGCGGCCGCCGGAAGATGACCCTCAGCGCAAAGCAGCCCGAGGAGACGCAGCGTACGCCAGTGACTCTGGATGCTGAGAGGCTGGAGGATGTGCTGGCAGGGAAGGGTGCCACTCAGGAGCAGGTGGAAGAGGCCTTGAAGGATGTGTCAGCCAAGCCAAGGAGATGAATGATTCTTTTATTGCGTCAATGTAGAGTAAGTGCCGAACGGCACGGAAGGGGTTTGGGCAGATGGGTGACAGAGATGATGATGGTTGTGATGGACATGTATGCCCGATCTGAGCATCAGTGAACCTGAACTTGAAGGGTAACAGGCAAGTCTCTTCAGATTCTTGAGGAGAGCAACCCAAAGAGCTCAGATGCATGCTGCCGGAACTCTGCTGGGCAAAGGGAGCTTAATATTTCCAGTCCAATGATCGAGGCCGGGGCAGACAGTACTGGATCAGGTTTGATTTCTTGTGAGCGGGCTTAATCATGAGTCACACTACCTGCTCTGTGACTCAATTCATCAGCTATGCTGTCTCTTTGTCTGTTAGGACTGATACCATGTTCGGCAAACAAGTCTGTGTATCATCCCTGTGAAGTTTTTTTCAGCTTAGACGAGTATCTAGATTGGCGCCAGGCCTGGCTACGTATACAGGAGGCATGGAATTGTGTTTAATTAAGGTTTCAAAATGACACTTTTCGAGTACATCAGGAATTCAAGATCTATTCTCTTCTTTCTCGTCCATATGCATCACCTCTCCTCCTTTGCATCCGGCAATGAAGTTGCACTTGGGGAGAAGTTGCTGAGCTGAGTCGAATTAGTAGCTACCGAGCGTGCATAGGCCATGGGGACCAGTGGGAAGTGACCTCAGTGACCAGGCTCTGATTACGTTGCCGCAAGATTACTTAAGGCCTGGAGAACACTCCTTCATTCACAAATTCCGCAAGTCTGCACGCACATCTCCGCTTGATTTTCACCTACACATCGCCGTGGCTGTCGCTCGCTGCCTTCTGCTGTTAACGATAGCCGTTGCAGCCGTTCACCAAGCCACCGCCGATGCAGGTGACAGACCACCGAAAGCAACAGGCTCCATTTGCGTTGCCAATTGATGCGGGAACTGTATTCCCGCACGATTATGTGTGCATCCGCAAGAGCGCACAAACTCTCGAGCTCGTCATTGCTTGCCAGGCCTCTGAGAAGGCACCCACGAAGTTAGCCTCTCAGAATCAAATTACACATGTGTACACTGTGTGTATTTGCAGGGGTAAGGGATCTGCTTCAATTCGACTTCACACGAGCTGATGCACAGGTATGCCCTTTATTATCAGACATGCACATATAGATTGCATTGAATCAGGGGCTCACCTGTTGGAATTGAAGGTCTGGGGCACACACATGTCCATTGTGCCTAGGCCTGGCATGTTTGGGGTGCAATCCAAACCTGGAGGTGCAGGGTGTGCATGAGCCTCTTCAGGTGCTATTGCAAGGACAGTCAATGTCTTGGTGAAGCTCAAGTGAATTGTATACTCAAATATGCCTCTGCAGGCCACGGCAATCAGCGATGGGGATGGGATGGCTTTTGCCCAGGCAACCGCACAAGCCTTTGGCACTGGCAGCAACGCAGAAGCATACGCTTCCGCTCTCAGCCAGGGCATTCAACAGCGAGGATGCGGCTTCTACCAGCAGGCATTTGCACAGGTCCTTCCGCCTTTCTCACCCTACATCTACTCCTACCTTCCATTCTTCCCTCTGTGTACCTTGTAATAGAGAGCTTTGAGGTGAGGGGGGAGGGGAAGGAGTTCAAATTTGGCATTTTCTGGGATCAGGAAGATGAAGACAGACGTCCTGAGAATGGCGATGTCGCCTGTGGCCCTGAGGATTGCTGAAGCGATATAGGAAAGGTTGGCCATGTTCATGCAGGCATACGCACAGGCGCGGAGCAACGGGTGGGGTCAGTCATTTGCCAGGGCTGTCGCTCGCTCCTCCACCATCAACCAGTGCTTCGGCCAGTCCCTGGGCATCGATCAGGCAGCTGCCAGTGCGGATGCACAGGTGAACACCCACTACCCCACTCATAATGTCCAGCATCGTGCGGCTATTTATGTGCATGACACCACACAGATTGTCTGGCACTCAGATCCCTGGACCAAAAGCACGAGTTTGGCACTCTTGAGCAGCAGATTTTTGCAAAGTGGGTGGGTTGATTGGACACACTATATGCAGCTGGACTCCTCGAAAAGGTGTCATACCCTTTATTTTTGTCATCTGTTCTCCACTACAGTTATACCACGCGAATGACCCTATGTGCTTGCTGCAGAGCCAGTCCGGCGGAGTCAGTTTTGGCGGCCGCAAGATGCTGCAATTCGGCAATGGCATCCCCCAGAAGGGCTCTGACGGCGACTTCAGCGGCAGCGGAAACTCCCGGCAGGGCTCAGACGGTGGCTTCAGTGGCAGCAGAAATTCCCAGGGCTCCGGCGGAGGTTTCAACAGCGGTCTTGGCCGCAGCGGCTTCAACAGGTTGGGTCTCCTTATCTTGAAAGAGCGACTTGACACGGTCCACGTCCTTGGTCACTTACCTCACCATCTCCTCCCGCTCCTAAACACTGGCAAGGGCTTTTAAACTTGGTATGGTCGCATCCAAATTGCCATCTATTACCTAGTGATTGCCTCCAAAGACATCTTAAACCAGACCATGGGCTGCCCTATTGATTGAGGAGGGAAGACGAGTTGAGAGGAACTGATGAGCTCACAATTTGTGATGACAGGCAGTACACCAGCGCAGAGGCCCAGGCGACGGCCATCAGCTCGGGAAACAGCAAGGCGTTCGCGGAAGCCACCGCAGTGGCCTTCCACAACGGCGGCTCGGATGCCCAGGCCTATGCAAGCGCCATCTCCGATGGCATCAGGCAGCACGGCTGCGGGTTCTACCAGCAGGCCATCGCTCAGGTGCAGCCCTGATACATCCATCCTGTGCTACACCCCCTCTGCTTCCTAGCAAAGACAGAACCTAAATTTGGCTTGTGAGACACCCAAATATGGCAAGGCAGAAACCTATCTTCCGAATCTCCAGCGGAGTTCGTATTCTTCCCTCCTGTCAGCATCTCCTCTCAGGCTGGTTTATATTGGCATGAACAAATTGCATACAGAGCATTGAGGAGGTGGGTGAGGGAGAGATTGAAGGAAGTGCAGAGTGAGCATCGAGGAAGTGGGGGCACTACCTGAAATCACAGCGTCCCTGTGCAGCAGGCGTCCGCTGTTGCAGTGTCCAACGGCTGGGGTGACTCATTCGCCCAAGCCACCGCCTCTGCCTCCGTCATCAACAGCTGCAACTGGAGATTCAGTAGCATCAGCGGATGAATGGGCTGCACATCTGTTCAGCTGACAAAGGGACAGTGCCAACGTGATGAGGAACATGACTTTAGTGTGATTGCTTTATTACTCTTGGGGTTAGGAACATGAAAGGCACATCTTGTGTTTGAAGTGACATACTGTAGAAAGCAATGAGTAATTCAGTGACGCATGAGATGAAGTAGATCACAGCGAGCCTTCCAGCTGTTGATATTTGGTTTGGTAGTTCCAGCAGGGTCCTATTGACCACAAACACAATGTAATATGAACTGATTTGCAATTAAATACAGACCTCTGCCTACTCAACCCTTCACCCATAAATATACAAAACCAAACCACAGCAGACAGGTCACAAGAATTGGGGAAGAGTGGCACAAAAATAAGTCACTGCAGAAAACCCACATGGTCCCCCAAATTGGTCACCAGGGGGGGTTGGGGACTTGGACGACTAAATGCAAAACAAGAAAAAGCCAAAATATAGGAAATATGCGCCCATCCTTTGGCTGGGCTTTTCCTCCCCTCCTCCTAGGCCTGGAAATCCAAGGTGCCTGCTGCCAGGGTGTCCAGCTGGTCAACATTGAAGTCCTGCAACTGCAAGCGCAAGCACAGCCAGATCAACCCATGATGCCTTTGAACCATTTGCGGGAACAGCATGCACATTTTTGCAGCAGCTTTCCTGGCTTGCACAGGCATGTTGGTTTTCCAGAGAAATTACTTCCTGCGGGTTTGGTGTGTACACAGATGATATTGCATTGAGGTGGCCAGTAATCCTGAGCGAGCACACGGCCAGAATACCCTCCAGGGGATCAGCGCAAAGAAATGTCCCAGGAGATGGGAGAAGCAAAGAAACGTAGAGCACCATGGCCCGCACTCACACCAGACACAACTGGGTGCTGTGGACGCAAATGAGAGAGAGAGGGCTCAAAGTTCAGGAGGGGGGTAAGGAGCGGACCAGGAGGGCCGCATTCTGGTGCAGCAGGTGGGTGAGTGCCTGGTGGCAGGAGCAGGCCGTGAGGCGCATGCAAATCGCCACGGCGGCGACCGCAGCGTCCCCCTCGAACCCCTGGCTGCCGGCGATCAGCAGCTTGCGAGGTTGGGAAGGGGTGGGGTCGCTCGTGCAGGTGTGGCCGGCGTCCAACACCGCCCGGCAGAGCGCCGGCAGCGCGGGCAGGACGTCGGGCCGCACCTTGCCGTCCTGCAACAGCAATATTTCTGGATTAGTACTTGGATGTGAACAGAGAGCATGGTGAAAGCAACAGGTACTGCCCGTCACTAAAGGGTCAGGGCGCCCATACTTGCAAGCCTGTGGCCTTTGAGGAGTGGAGTGACAGAAAATACGCAGAATTTGAAAAGTTTGACTCAAGATGCCAATTTCCAAATTGAGGATTTCACTTGATGAGACATTCACAGTTGACAGCACACTGGAGGTTTGCAAGGCAGATCCTAGTGAGACGGCACCTGTGCGGTCCGGCAGGCGATGGGCAGCAGCAGGAGGTGGATGTCGGCGGCCGAACAAGTGGACATGCAGCTCCGCACCCGCCCATCCGAGCCCAGCTGCTGCATGGCCCGGTGGGAGGTCTCCATGGTGCCCGCAGGCGACCCTGTCCCCACCTGCGCACCATATCATTTCATTTCTGAGCTGCAGTCGATGATGTTGGGTAGGAAAGTAGGAACTGGGCCCGTGACTGATTTCAAAGAGAGCCTGGAGGCAAAGTTCCTTGGTCATTCGGGCAGGGAATCCTGCCTGTTGCTGTTGCGCTGCCATGTCCTGCGTATTGTCGCCCTCCGTGTTTGTAAGGTGCTGCACGTGCTATTTTTGGAAACCTGTATTCTCGATATGGGCGGTTAGGGAGAAACATCATATAAGAAGCCAAAATTGTATTTCATAGGACTTTCACAATGAATGAATGAACCCCCCACCCCCCCCTCCCTTTTCCTTTTGCTCCTTTAGGAGGGGTGTCCCACGCTCACCAACTCTGTGCTGCACAGCAGGATGACATGCGTGAAGCCCTGCGCGGCCAGACTGCCTGCGTTTCCGCCCTCCAGCGTCGTGAGGGAGCCCAGATGCATGCCGCCCGCCACGTGGGTGGGGTGCCGCCAGAAGCCGTCGATGACCCCCTCCTTCATGCTGGGGTGGCATGTATAGAATGGCTCAGAGGGCACCCTGCCACAAGGTGCAAAGGGATTTCGCTGGATGAGATTAGTGTCCGGCCTTTTCAAAACTGCAGAACCATTGCAAAGGATGCCTGGCTGGGCTTGGCATGTAGTTGTGACTTTTACTAAGAGGGCAATTACCATAACACACGCAGCAACATCATCCATTGGGCACTTGCAAGGTTCAAATCTCGAGATAACCTGATAGCCTGGCCGCGGTTCATTTTTTGGTCCAGTTTATTTGCAGCAGCACAGCCCAAATCCTGGTGAATTCAGTGTTGCATTCTGGGATGACATCACTTTGACGACAGGTTTTGGGGAGGTCGGACCTGGAATGCTGCTGCTGAGGAGGTGGGGGCGGTTTCGAAGCTGGATGGGGGCGCAAGTACATGGGCAACCCCTTCCTGAGGCTCTCCACCCTGGTAACGAGACAACCTGATTCAGATGCCTGCATATCTGGCAACCACCAGGCACGAGGTGTTCCTCCTGTGGATCCTATCATGGTCTTGCAAATTTCATTTCATTCCTGCCAAGGACTGCAATCCTTGCCATCTGTGGATCATGTACAAGTAGAATTATGATGAGCTGATGCCATATTTGTGAAAGCATATGTCCAGGCTGTACCACGCGTCCCCAATGTTTGACAACATGCATCACAAGAGTGAGCCATACGGTGCATTGCCAGTGGTTGGGGGCATTTGGAAGCACACCATTGAAATTGCCGTAGGCAATTCTTTTTGCACTACTTGGAAGGGGAGTATGACAGCAGGCGGACATTGTCTTGTGGTGGACTGCAGGAGATGAAGTCAAGGGGGTCTGGGGGGGGGAAGGGGGGGGGGGGTGACCTGGCGGCGACAAGGTCTGGGGTGGGCCTGGCGAGGGGTGGGCGCACAAGGATGTACTTGAGCAGATCCACCAGGGCGGGGTAGGGAGCCAGCACCTCCAGCTGCTCTTCCGGTATGACCTGCGCCATAAATTGATTGAGCATAGATTGCATACAGGTGCGAGGTGCAAGTTGCGCTGATCTGCGGACAGGGGCTTTCTACGGCTTGTCAGGGGAGAGACAAGCATCTGGAAATCTGCAGTGAAGCAGAGTTGCTCTCCTGATACAATAACAGGCAGAAGGAGGGGATGGACGGGCTATCTGCTGCTCACTTCTGTGGATTACGGATGGCCAAGCAGCTCAATGATGGCCAAGAAGAATAAGGATCTCAAACCAGGCTCCGGCGTCAGTGTGGCAGGTTGAGACAGATCTACCCATCCTTGATTGCACACTTTAAAAGTCTGTGAAGCTGACAGCACCTTGGGTGTATACTTCCACCCCAATATGAAGGCATCTTCCCAACAGCAAGTTGGACGAAGGAGAAGAGGAACATGCGGGGAAGGAATGACGTCACAGGATAGTGTGACCACTGCAATCCACCACCCTGGTCAAAAAAGTTCTCTGGCCGCTAATTTCACACTTCAAGATCTCAGCACAGAGGCGCAGACTCGTCGGTGCCAAGACGATATAGATGACTGTTCAAACATGGGCAGGGAAGCTCAACAAAATGGCAGCCACACCCACCTCCTGGGCCTGGGTGACCCTGATGAAGAAGCGGATCCAGTCCTCGTCATGGAACAGGTAGTCGCCCGTCACTATTTCGTACAGCAGGCAGCCCAGGGACCACACGTCGGAGGGCGCCCCCGCCCCCTGCCGCTTGCGCCGGTCGAACCAGACCGCCTCCTTCTTGCTGGCGTTGGCCACCAGCAGCATCTCGGGGCTCTTTATGAACTCCGTGCCACGGTTCCTGCAGCGACTCATTCTGGGCGTGTGAACTCTGTGTGCTGTATGTAGGCCCAGGACAGTGCATGATGGTGTGTCTCCAGAAGCATGCGCTTTCTGAATGGATTATTACTTTCACCACCTCTTCTTGCCTGTCCGCGTTAACGTGCCTAATGCATGTGCATCATCCAAACCTTTACTCAATTTCTCCCCACGATGGAGGTCTCCGTACATGAGGAGCACAAATGGCAAACTGCGGTGTTTTGCTCAGACGATATTTCCAATATTGTGCAGGCTGTGTGCTCAAAATTTGGGCGGTGGTTATGGCTGTTTCAATAAAATGGGTGGGATTGGCATGGTGGAAGGAGCAGAGGAGAGCTGTGAGGTGTCTCTCAGAGCATTGGCAAATCGGAGGTAGCCACACCTCACAGTGGTGCCTGCATCCAACGCCGAGAACATCTTGCTCTCACCAAAGTCGGCCAGCACAACGTTGAAGGGTGGGCAGCTGGTGACGGGGGCCCAAAAGTCCTCCTCAGAACACCCTGGCAGCTGCTCCAGCAGGATGTTGTCGCCCTTGAGGTCAAAGTGCACCACGTTGGCCGCCCGCATCTCCTGCACGTATTTCACGATGTGACTTATTGCCAAATTTACCCAAATCCGGGGGTTTCCAGCAGGGATAGGAGAGTGATGTGTCCACTGTCATCTACCCTCAATTCCTATTGCATTGCAAATGCAGCTGGCTTCTCGGTTTTTTCCTGAAAAGTTTTGAACCCATTCTCACATTCTAGCATACCAAGCTGGCGATGAACGTCTCCCGGTGGCACAGTAGATTGCCTGAAATGCTTTGCTACTTTTTACCCCCCTGTTTTCCCCCCCTGCCACCAGATATTTCTTTGTACAGGTGGAACATGGCCAGTATCCTTGTGACAGAAAAAATAAGACAAGAGGGAGCGCGCACCTTCACGGCGCTGAGGACTGCAGAGAAGACGTTGAGGTACAGCCTCATCTGTGCCCTGGGGTTCTCTGGCATCCGCTTCCTCCACCCACTCAGCGTCTCTCGATACCTGCGTTCCAACAAGCAGTCCTTGGAGAGGCAAAAACAGATGAGACATCACGCTGCAGACTGCCACTCCGGCCCCCACTCTTCCATCGTTTAACTTTTCAGATTCCTCACTTCTCTGTCAATTTGGATGTGGACGAAGGGATAATCATGGAGGAAAGCTGGTTGTAAGATGATTGTGCTATGAACAGCGTTAGGTGGCCAAGAGTGGCCACCTGAGCAGGACCAGCACGAAGTGGTCGTTATCGATGCCGTAGTCCAGCAGCTTGCTGGCGCAGCTTCCCTGCAGCTTCTCCAGGATGCCCACCTCATTGAAGATGTCGTACTGCGCGCCAGGATAACGGATCACCTTTCATTCCAATCTTGAAAGAACGCAAAGTGAATCAAGTCTTGCAAGCTAGACAACATGGATGCGGATAGGGAAATTTCTGGTGTGGTGTGTACGTATGCCCTGGGGCTGAAACGGCATGAAGGCAGAACGCATATGGCTGGCGTTGATGCAGTGAGCATGGCAGCAATCAGCAGGGAACTTGTGCTACGTAGCAGGGTCAGGGGAATTATGTGGCAGCAATGGTGGGTGGGGTTGACCTGGCGGCATTGGTCATGGATGTTGGTGGGGATGTCCACCAGCTTGACCACCATCTGCTCCCTCACACAGCCCAGGGAGGTGGCCTGGTGGACCTGCACAGATTCTGACCTTTTCCACCAATCCTCTGATGCTGCCACCACACCTCCCCAAATTTTCTCTTGGTGTGCAATAGCCAATCTCCTCCCACAGACACATCTTTTCTGTTTCAAGACCTTGCCAAAGGACATGACAACAGAACAACGCACAGAGTGATCTACAGGTGGCAGAGCATTCCCTGGCTGGTCGCTAAGTTGCAAAAGAGTATGTGCCCGAAATACCACCCACATGCACTTTGAGTCGTCCAAGCTTGGGCCATACATACCAACCATCCCTGAGATCACTTGGCACCCCATGCAGTGCAGTAAGCTTGCAAGCTCACCGTGGCGTAGGCTCCCCTGGCAATGAGCTTGCCGGTGCGGTACATGTGGGCGGCAAACAGCTGACGGGAGAGCACACGCAGCATGCGGGAGGCATGGGGGCCCATGGCGGCCGCAACCTCCAGCAGGGCCGGCAGGAGGTGGGCGTTGCCGTCGTGAGACAGGTGGTGGTACAGCAGGAACAGCACGTTCTGCATGCGATCCTGGGTGGGGTCGCGACTGCAGCCAGGGGGGCCACTTGTCAGACTTTCAAGCCATGCATCTAGCGGAGGGTACTCCTCACAAAGAAGGGTCTTGTCTCATCTCAGTTTATGCAACAGTAGCAGCACATTCTGTATGCAAGCTGGGTGACATTTTGTCGATAGAGAAGAAGGTATGTCGGGCTTGCATACAGCAGGTGGAAACCTCCTCTCGTTGATAGGGGCTGGCGTGGATGCTTGGTATGCTTTCCGCGATGTTTACTGTGCCGTTCTGCCCCTCAATTGCAGCAGGAGGTTCAAAATCTCTGCAAAGAGCATGTGTAATTCTGCAATGCAGGGCTGCTATGCGAGATGTAAAGAGCACTGTCCAGTGACGGGTGTTTGCAGGGTTGAGGGTCACCTACAGTAGGAGGGGTCCAGCTGCCCCTCCCCCAGGAAGAGCATCTCCAGCACCAAGCTCAACACCTGCACAGTTCACCTTGCCTTACACAGGCACACTGTCTGCTGCTCTCCTAGCATGCTACTGCTGCGGTATTGCTCATGAATCTTCTTTGGCCAAGGGCTGGCGTGAAACCTCTGGGAAGTATAGCTGATGTATTTAATAAAGAACACATCGTCAGAGACGGCTTGTATGGTCAGAGTGGCCCTTCTTCACACAAATTTTGACAACTACAGCAGCATTGGAGAACACATTGCTGCGTGTCAAGAGAACTGTACCGTACCACACAGCAGATTCAGCAATGGCCCAACAGCTCGGGCATTCACCACCAGTTCCGCCTTCACAGAAAAGGAACCTCACCGTGAGGTGCAGCTGTGGGTCCGAGTACAGCACCCGCTTGCCACGTTCCTCTGTGTAGGAGATCACGGGGATTGCATCGCCAGGGGGGTCCCCGTCCTCCCCTGGGGCTGCGGGCCGCTGGCTGGTGGACACGGCCTGCATCCAGGCTTCGTTCTAGGAACCCATTCCATTATTTTTGACTGGCACTGATTTTAACCGGTAATTCTGAAAAGCATCAGGCATGCAATCAAGAGCGAGGAAAGTAATTCAGAGGTCTTTGGGAGAAGTATAGGTCATTTTGGTTGTTTTGACAGCAGGAAAATCCCGCCAACTGAATTTATGTCATTCTGTCACTCGCTTGGTGTGGAGGCTCAAATGCTGAGCAGAACCCTGCCTGCATCTTGCCCTTGCCCATGCCCTCGTCTTCCATCTTGGTCAGGCTCAGCCGCAGGTCAGGGCTCATGGTATTCTGAAAAGGCTACGCTGGTGCTGCGCCAGGTTTTGAAAGGCTAGAGTCATCCAGAAAGCACCTTGAGGTAGGCGGTGCAGATCTGGGTGGTGGCGGTCCCACGGGGGCTGGTGTACCAGACAGCAAACTGCAGCCACAGGGAGTGCGCGTACTGGTCGATCTGCTCGCGGCTCCCCAGCAGCCTGGCCCCCGGCAGGCGGGCCGCAGCCTCCAGCACCTCCAGAGCCGCCAGCAGCACGCCACGTCTGCCCTTCCCCGAGCCCTCTCCAGCCGCATGGCACTGCAAAAGCTGGAGAGTGTGACAAGAAGGGCTGAAACATCCCAGGAAGGATACCGCTGTATCTACTTGCGCATGGATGTCAGCAAATAAGCATGTCCTCCTGGTCTTTTTTTTTTGAAGCACATCCCAAACCCTCATCAATGCCATCAGGCAAAATCGTTGCTGGATCTTGGAAGGACCAAGAGGAAGCGGAGGCTGAGAACGGCTCGAAAGCCTGGGTACGTACTGCTCAGCTTTGGGGAAGCTGCCTGCGAATCTGAACGTGGCTGGGACAGAGTGAGCCAGAACTCTCTCAGTGGAGAAGACAAGCACATAATCCTCTTCAGAGCTGGGGAGGCCGGAATCATGGAATATCCTGTCATGTTCTGACACATATTCCCCTTCACACACTGATCCTGTTACAGCAATGATGAGGAGGATGGAGGTGCTACCTTCTCTAGGGTCTGGAACGCCAGTCCGCCGGGCATGTCCAGCATGTATCCGTACACTTCGGCGGCGCCTTGCCGTGTGATGCCCTCCCCGCATTCTCCACCCGTACCCCGCCCAGACCCCAGATTGGCTTCCAGGATCACATCGGAAGCCCCTGGCTTTGCTCCAACATTCCCCGTAACCTGCCATCACACATTTAAAGTTTGGCATCTGAGCTCACGTTTTGACACTGCTTCGTGGAGGATTTACAAGTTCAAGAAAGGTCCTCGGCAGTACTTGAGAGGTTGAAGGTGAAGGATCACCTCTCTTCTCTTTGAAACGACCCTCACCACTCTTTGATAGAGTTGATGAGAAAGCGAGGCAAGCCAACAGTGACTTGCTGGAACACAAGAAATAATGCGCAGCGGGTCAGGCACAGTGGCGGAGACTAACCATCCAAAACTTCGGTTTGGGAGTGCAGGAGTGTGTGCTGAGATGCAAGCTTATGTAGCAAGAGTGGGTGATCGGAAAAAAGCAAGTCTAAGTGACTAGGTTGGGAAGGAAAGAGGGCTGGCTGTGAGATGTGTATTTGGCCCAGAACAAGATAGCCTTGAGGATCAATGAACCATTGCTGCATGTGTATATAGCAAGATGTCCAATGGAGCGACACTGTATTCAACTCCTTCACATATTGCAAACCTAGGACAGCCTATGATGGGGAAGGATGGGGGGGTCC
>QAXI01000458.1:423125-440986 GCA_004335615.1 Chloroidium sp. JM | reverse complement strand
AGGAGGGCCTGGACTGGTGGCCTGTACTTGCACATGGAAATTCACAAGGAACATATGAATGGCCCCGGGAGGGGGGGGTTCCCTTGAAGTGAACAGGACCTGCGCATCGCTCAATGACAAGAGGAGCAAGGAAAAAGGGGCACAGAAAGTGGTGCTTTGCATGCAAAACGCACATGAGCTCCTGGCGGGAGTGGTGATCCATAATGCCTGACCTGACAGACTACTTTAGGGATTGCCAGATGAGGTTGACAGTAGTGACGGACCAGAAGGGTACCTGAGAAACAAGCTGTGCATTGGCGCATGTTGTTTGTCGCGAAGATTGAGTGCTGGAGGGTAGAGGGTGTGGAAGGGACGAGGAAGAACCTGGGCGCCTCGAAGGGTGTGGAAGGCACACCCGCCCTCCTGGCTGGCTTTCCCCTCCTGGGCCCCCACGATCCTGAGCTCGGCCCTCTGGATGTCCATGTACATTATGGCCTGGCGCACACCCAGCCCATCCCCCGTCAGCTGAGTCATCACGATCCCCTGCATACCCTCTTGACTTCAGCAGTGATGGTTGGCTTTGATCTGACTCATGGCTTTTTCCCAAAGCTTTCGATTGAACGAGTGGCTCGCAGATACTCTTGTGAAGGATGCATGCGTGCTTGGTAGGTTGCTTGGCAGGTCTTCATGAACGCATGTGCAAGCTATGAGAGTGTTTGACCCCAGTTACAGTCAAAGGTCTGGTCACCTGGGAGACAGGACATCCAAGCAGGATGCCGTGAAGGGATGGAGGTGGATATATAAAGAAGGGTGGAGGGGAGGTTCTGTGTGTGAATATGGGGGGAAATGGGGAGAGGACCTCGGGCGTGGAGACCAGCGTCATGTCCTGGCTCAACGGGATGGGCGTCCCCGCCCTCCATTCCCGGAGGAAGCCCGGATGCGCCTCGACCGCCGCAAGCAGCACCCGGAAGTTCTGCAGCTGCTTGCGGCACAGCTCCTTCAGGTGGTCGCGATCCGCCCCGGGGGGCAGGCTGTATCGCCATGTGGCCTCCCTCTGGCTGCTGACCTGCAATTGACAATGGAGAAGGAATGATTTTATCCTTTGGGATGCGTCAGGGAGTAATGCTGCTAGGCTTGAGCTCACCCAGACCGCCTCTGCCATTTCAGATTCGTCATGACTTGAGAGACTCAGATCTAAGATGGCTTCTGCAGACCGCAGGCTCGGGATTGGTCTGCAGAGTGGGGGCCATTGAGGGCAGAAGTTGGCTCAGGAAATCTTGCTTGATGTCACAAAGAGAAGCCTCCATGACAAGGAGCCCGACACGCTACCCTATCTCCTAAGAGTTCACGCACCACAATATCTGGAGGCAGTACTCTGAGGACAGGCATTATGAACGTGCCTGCTCCATTGCTGCCCATCATGGCTGATAGCGTTGACTGTTACCTCATGAAAGTATGTGATTTGGATGCATTAGATGCATACCTTGTTGCTGCGGTGCGCGGGCTTCAGCTTCCCCCACTCAGACTTGCCTCCCCGATCTTTGAAGAGCTGGGTGGTGTACACATTCCCTCCTAGCCTATGTCAAAACCACACGTTCTGCTTAGCTCACCCCACAGTATCTATGACCCCTGTCCCGCACTTCATCCAGCCCAGTGTGGTGGTAATTCATTTTGAGTCTCTACAACCTCGGCAAGTCACTCTTCAAATTTCACCCCAAGCATCACGCAGAAATTATTTTCAATGCCCTTGGCAAGATTGTGCAGTAGCAGCCATGAACTCTTCCGGTCTTTGCCCCCCCCCCCCAAACCCCTAGCCCCCTCATTGCAGATCTTGCTAAGCTACCCAAGCACCTCCTATACCGCCCGGCAACTCTGGTCACTGAAGAGCTTGAGTCCCACTGGCCGCTTATGGCTGCCCGGAATGTCAAAGGGCAGAGCCTGTTGGATTCGAACTTTATCTGTCACCTTCATTTGGATGCGCACCCCAGCATCCAAACTGAGTGGAGTCCACTGAGTCCAGGTTCCAACGCCTATTCTATAATCTCACACCGTACTTCTTATGCAGGTGACTGTGGCATACACGGATGCAATTCTGGGAGGCTGCTATGAGGTACCCACCCTTTACGGCCCGGCATCTCTGGACATCCCTCCCGGCACGCAGCATGGTGACTGCCTGACACTGCCAGGACAGGTAAATAGTTATTCAAGCCATCATATTGCAACAGCTGGATCTTTTCAGCATTTGTTTCAGCATTTGTGGGAGATGACTGCACATGATCAGTGCAGAAGAATGTCACAGAATGAGATGCAAACCTGTCTTGACATGTTGCATCCATTGTCACAAAATGCAGGCGTGGTAGTGATCGCGTCCATGAGCATACTGCTATGCTTCCTGCTGCTTCTGGCAGCCTGGATGTAGATCATTATGCTGCGGGTAGTGACTCTCTGCACGTTCTGGGTTGGAGTTGGCTGTATAATGCAGGGTATTGCACCGCTGAAGCCATCTACGGACTTCTGGCAAAGAGGGACTGGGTCTCACATCTATGAGGTCGTCATGCGGGTGCCGCTGCAAGTGAGCCAATCTGAGAGGCGGCTTCTAGAGCAACTTCGAGCGAGGGAGACTGGTGGAACGTTGGAACCCTGAGGCTCCTTGTACGGCCGCTTACGAAGGCCATCTTATAATCTTATAGAGGCCCAGAACATTTGATTCCCGCATTGCTGTGGAGCAAATGATAGAGCGATCCATGTGACATATACGAGGGCATTAGTCTGAGATTTTGTTGGAGAGCACATGTGGTCCCTTGCGTGACACTTATGAGGGCACTCTTATTCAGGTCGTTATGTGTCTTGTCACATTGGTATCTGATTGCCAGATGCCTGCACCTTTGTGTGTATGTATCGACTCTGAGCAAAGGTCTTTGCTCCCTGCTTTGTCTCCAGTCTGCTGTGTTGTTCTCAGGCCTAAATTGGACAGTCTCTGTATCATTGCCTTGCACATCAGGCATCACTACCAGCTTGGTGATTCCTCCGCAAGGTACACCACTGTGGGTGTTCGGAAATGCAGGTGGTTGTAAGGAGTCTGAAGCACCAACTTTTTCATGTCTCTTTCACCGCTAATGCCTCAGCTATCCGCTTCAACAACTCCACCTGCTTTTTAAAGCTTTAGACATACATGTCAATGTGTTCAGCAGATCGCAAATCCATACATTATCATGCTTGACACATTCAGCTCAGGCAAATCTCCCAGAGTGGCTAAGCATACAAAATGCATTCTATTCCCACTAGCAGAACTGCAGTTCTCGATCGTTACAACATTCCTTCTTCAATCATCAAGCCTTAGAGGTGTTCTTGGCTTGCGCCTTCTTGGGGTTATTTTTCCCACGTGTGCCCCACCTTCGCCCCAGCTTCTTCAGCGCTGACTTATTCGGCTTCTCTCGCTTCCTCTCCTGCCCTTGCTGTCCCTGCAAGGCAAACAACCCTTGCATTGGGTGTACTCCCTCTTTGCAAGACAGCAAGGGATAAAAGGAACAAGGCTCAGGCTTGAAGCACGCAAACAGAACCGCTGGACCTTCTTAAGAGCGTTGCCTGTCATACCTCACTATGGTGCAGAATCCTGCATCTTGCGACTTCAATCACACCAAAAGCCAGTGATTGGAACATACCCCACTCTCTGTCATTGCCCGCTGGAAGGACATCCTATGCACAGGTTGCAATATTGACTTTGGCTTTTGCACTGCCAGGAAACAAGTGGTCATCGTGATGTCTTTATTCTAGGACAACAGCAAGCCAAACATTGTTTTGGGCAATATCTCCACCCCAACGAAAGGACAAACGCCACCCTGTTGGCCTGGCGTATCGGCATGGTCGTGTGCAGCAGAATGTTAGCTGCAAGTTCCGATCCCACAACCCCCCTTAAAGTGGCAAGGGTCACCTTCTCAGCCTTGCGTATCCGTATGTTCATGCGCAGCGGCACTCCATCGAAGCCAAACTCCTGCCGAAGCGCGTTGCCCAGGAACTTGGTGGAGGCCTCCGTGAAGGGCTGGGTGCCAGAAACAAACGCCACAAAGGCGGGGGGGCGGGAGGACGCCTGGGTGACGTAACGCACCCGAGACACCTGATTTGCGCTCCCTCCCTCCAGGCCGGACCTCTCGGCGACCTGCAAATACATTTTGCTGGGTAGAGGATAGGAGTATCTCCTGTCTGTGCATGCCTACAGTTTGGCGTCCTCTGTCTTCAAGGTGTACGCAGGCTGTGGCGCTTTGTGCATACTCAATGCATAGGCCAAGACAGGTTCTCATCGCCAAAAAGTCGAACCCATCTCAAATTTGAAGGCTCATCTTGGGGAATTTGGGACAGGTCATGGTGAGAACAATTTACCTTGACGAGCCACTTGTTGAGTTTGGCGGTGGGAATGCGCTGGTTCCACACCCTGTAGGACTCCACCACCGCCGGCAGCACGCCCTCCAGGCCCTGCCCCGTGAGTGCGCTCATGCCCAGGCAGGTGGCCCCCCTCACCTCCGGCAGCTGCATCTGCAGCTGGGTCTCTATTTTGGCCTCCACCTGTGTTGGCACACAAGGAAAAATCGTCAGCTCCCAGAGAAGATATTCAGGGGAGAATTGAACTCTACCATTCTTCCAAATAGTCGCACAGTTAGTTAGTCTTGATGTTGAGAAGATCTTGCCATGGCTTATCTGTGCGTGTCTCTGACTGTATACCCACTGCGAGATCTAGCGATCGCCGCACTTGCTCTGGTGTGTTGGCAAGCTAGGCAAGAGCTGGATTGCCATTCTCCTCTCTCTGGCCAAGGTAAACGGGAAGCCTTCTAATTCTTGACTGTGTGGGAATCAGGGAGGGTAGCAATTGCGTCAAGCCAATGCACTGTGAACACTCGTTTAGGGGGGTTGAAAAAGACTGCCTGTTCCCCCCACAGAGGAACAGATCTCAAAAGCCAGAAAACCTGTCCTGAACAGTTCCACCTTGAGCAACACCTTCAACCCGGACATGCATCTGGCGAATCCTCAGACCCCATTTGGCGAACAAGGCACCACACCTTGTTGGAAGGTCCACACAAGAAGGATCAAGGACCAAGGTCCGCCAGAAACCAGAGGGGGGTTGGACAGGGGGGATCCAAGCAAATTCCTCCCACCTCCAGCTGCTGCAGGTCCTCCAGGGCGTCCAGCTTGTTCAGAGCCACCACCAGCGCGCGGCCCTCCCCTATGACGTTGGTGGCCAGCGCCACCTCCCGCCGCGTCATGCCACCGTTGCCCGGCACGCGCGTGGCATCGATCACCAGCAGCACCACGTGCGCACGGTTGTAGCTGCGCTCCGTCAGCTGCTGGGCCGACTCGGCCAGCTTTCCCCTGCAGGCACGGTTGAGCTTTTTGCTATACAATTCTCGGTAAAGGGATTGGAGGAGAGGTGAGACATGGGAAGAAATGTGGGGGGGGGGGAAACAAAAGGTGGTTGTAGCTTTGCTCTGTCAGCTCCTGGGCCAGCTTGCCCCTGCAGGCATGGCAGGTTGTGCTGAAGAACAAATGCACCATTTTTGTTTCAGTCATCGCCGCTCTGCTCTTGACACAAATTTGAAGGGCATGAAAGCAATGCCTCCTTAAAAATTCACATGCACTAAACCAGTCGTAATCTCCGGGGGGGACATGCAAGAGCTGGAGGATTGTGCACGCTAACGGAAGTGCGTGCGGATTTGGGCGTGGTGGATGGAAATTCCGTTTGGATGTGGTACCCTAGCTCCGAGAACTTCAGTCGGCTGTGGTCCAGCCAGCCGGCTGTGTCTGTGATGGCCACGGGGTGGCCGCGGAACACTAGTGTGTCGGTCACAGAGTCCCGAGTGAGCCCAGGCTCAGGCCCCGTCAGACTCCTCTCCCTGCCCACCAGCTGGTTCATCAGGGTGGATTTTCCCTACAATACGACCAAGGGCTCATTCAGAAGTGTTTGATAGTGCCAATCTTTGCAGTTGACAGGTAGGGTGTATGGGGGAGGGGGGGGGGTTGTTTTGTGTGTTGTGCCTGGTGACCTCACAGCAAATTTGCATTTTGTCTCTGGAATTGGAGAGAACATAAATTTGACAATAAATTTGACAAGTAATGGTCGCCTTGACACTTCACGATTGCCGTTTTTTAAATTGCCACTCGTGAAAACCTTGATTACTGGTTAAGCTGGATTTAAAGCCTCATTGGCTGCAGCTTCAAAGGATGAACTGATTGGGAGCTCGAGTTCCTCTTTGGGAAAGGAGAAAATTAGGCATGCCTTGCCCGCATCTGAGACCTCAGCATCAAACCCAAAGCATCCCCTGCGGCAAAGAGCTCCACCAACTGTCGCTTCGAGGGTTGCTTCGAGGGGGAAGATGCCCATCATATCTAAAAGTAAGGAGCGAAGAAGAATGCACAGGCGTCCACTACGACCAAGAGTTCCACCCACTGTTGCTTTGTAAATAAAGGCTGAACGCAAGTATATAACAAGATAGACAGAGAATTGGAGAAGGAATCCGCAGCAAAGGGCCTCACCGCATTTGGCACGCCCACCACGGCGACGGCGATGCGGTCCTGCTTCACGTCCTCTGCCTCTACGGCATCCTCTCGTTCCACGGCTTCGCGTCTCTGCTGTGCCACCGGATCGAGGATGGGCTGCAGCTCGCCGTACAGATCCACCATGCCCTCGCCTGGTCCAAACGATGGGTGGAGTGAGGAGATACAGTGGCGCCATGAAACAGCCTTTCCGACGGCTTTGACTCCTGTTGGAGGTCATGATCAGGCATGTGTGCTGCTCTTGACTTGATCAGTTGTCGACCATCACCCAGGGCCATGTACAATTCCAGGCAGGGGAAAAGGGGATGGTGTGTCCCAATTGTCATGCATAATCGTATAGCTTTTCTGCCGGACAGATATACTTGTTAGTGTATTACTTGGATAATGCATTCGCGAATCAAGTCAGAGCGGATCCATTCAGTAGTCTCAATTTTCCCTTCTCCCACTTCCAGCCGTATTTCTGTACCTGCTCCTCTCTTCAACCATATTCACTCGATTACTGTTTGTGCAAGCAGGTCCCTAAATGCAAATCCCTGCCATCCTCTTTCGTGCACTTCTATGGCTGGAAGCCTCACCAGTCTCTGCAGAGATGGCCACTGGCTCCCCCAGCCCCAGTCGCGTGGCTTCTGACAGCATGTCCTCAATGCCTGCAAATCCTGTCAACGAATTTCATTCATCCATGTTTGCTGATCTCCTGCAAGCCGCTTTCCCATGCCAACCACCTGTTGGTCAGACAAGCACACAGCACGCAAGAAGCTATCAGATCAGTCGTACCAGATGTTTCATGCAGCCCTTGATGATACACAGACCCCCTCCCTCGAGTCCCCCTCCCCCCACCTACATGCTAATACAAGCCACACAAGACTCGGCCCCTCCATTCCGGACTTCTCCTATCCCATGAGTGTGCAGACTTATTCTTGTTGAGTTTCTCTTTTTTCTCCCAACCCACCTGAGCTGGCTGAGCGCATCCTCTCTGCTTTGTTGGCGGCCAGCACAATGGGCACCTTGACCTGCTCCACCAGCCACCGAGTGACCTGATGGTCCACCTCTGTCAGGCCACTCCTGCACGGAAGCTCTGCTTCAATGTAAAGATAGCAATCAAGTCATGGAGGGGGCCTATGAATATTTATTTTATTTCTTTGTCTCCAAAAGCAACAGCCTCACCTATATGCGCAATCACTCTTTCGAGAGCAGGCGTTTAAAGTCGAAGGGTTCCTGCTTGCGGAAGGCTTTCCTGCTGGCAGGGTTATGATTTTGAGATGGCATTGGACTCTTGTGGGATGACTGAGGCATCTCATGAGTAGCTCTATTCCTGTGCCGAGGCATGATTCTGAAGCATTTCGACCTGTTTCGTCTGGTTCCAAACCTGGTGCTGCGATTTGGTTTGTTTGGTTTGCTTTTTTTGCCAGTATTGACTGTGCTGGCAGAACCTCTTGCTATGCTTTTCTGTGAATGTGAAGCGTGCACTTTTTGCAACACAGCTGATTGGAAGGATGGTCCATCTGATTCTTGTCGTGGCAAGCACCTCATCCTGTCATTCCTCTTGTAGCATCTAAGCAGGATGAAAGGTGCAAGGCTTCACAGACAGATGTAGTACTGACAGAAGAGCCCACTGTGCTGCACCAACAGCTTTGAAAACAATGACACGTCTCACCTGGCATCTGTGAGGTAGATGGTGGCATCTGCTTGCTGCAGCACCGTCTTTGTCAGCTGAGTGGCCCGCTCCTGGATGCTGCCCTTGGCCATGAACGGCTCCAACCCTGCGGGACCCAATGACTTTCAGGGGAGCACATGTGCTGCTCTGTGGCATTGCACTCTCCCCTTTCCTATTGTACTGCCTTGGCAGAATCCTTGGCAGAATTCACAACATCAGCAAAGTCTCTGGTAACATTATGATAAATAGGGCAAGAAATTTTGGAAAGGAAAGGCCATTGAAAGGGTCATAGGCCCGATTGCTGTGCCATGGGCACCCGTGCAAGACTTGTTGGTCAAGGAAATAATCAAAATAATAATGTGAGGAAGAGAAGTCAAACAGACAAATTAAAGTGGCAGAAGCAGATGATTTAGGCAGGTCAAGGGGGTAGGAGATGCACCCGAGGTGTCGATGACTTGGAAGTACAGGTCTCCCAGCTTGCCTCGCCCCTTCTTGTAATCCCTGGTGACATGGTCATTCGGTGTGTCTTTCACCTGCAACAGGGCGAGGGAATGCCTGTCAGCTCTCTGCTTTTTGGCATTTTTCAGCACTTAGCTGTGTGAGCTTTATCTTTTCGATGCCGCTAGAATGGCCTTTCCTCTATACAGCATTGGAATTGACATGGTTAAGGTAAATTGGTGTTGTCCTTGATATCTTGCGTATCTTGCGCATTGTGCATTCTCTTTAAAATTTGATTGCAGCAAAAGAGCACTGCAAGCACTGAGGATGACCCTACCAAGGCCACTGCGCGTTGGAGGAATCTGTTGAACAAAGCTGACTTCCCTACGTTGGGTTTTCCTACAATTGCTACCTGCACATAATTTCCAGCACTTGGCGTGTGGTCCACAGAGGTCAGATGAAGCAAGCAATTTCCAGCCGCCAGTGAAGCACAATAGTCTCTTACCACCATTCCAACCCATCGACGAATAAACAGAGAAAACGAGCATTTCAGTCAAGCGTGTCCCTTTAGAAATTCAGCAGATCCAGAGGAGGTCTGTGAGAGGAACTCATTATAAAGTTTCTGAAAGGCTACCTTAAGTAGCTATTTGAAAAGTCATTTCCTGGGTGCAGGTGAATTGCAGGTAAAGTTCTGGAATTGCTCACCACAGGGAGCAGCCTCTCATCGAGATCACGTACATCATGCTCATCGATCTTCCGCTTACCCTTTGAGAGCTTCTTTTTAAGTTCGTCGGGCACCTTTTTAGTAACTTTGGTTGCGAAAGAGCGCTCTTGATGAGACAAGCACTGTAGCCACAAAGCTGCAACTCTTTGCATTAGCCGAACATGTGTTCAATGAATGAAAACACAAATAAGCATTGCGGCAAAAGCGTCCTAGTACTTGCCCGTATATCGAAGAGGTATTGAAATATCCATGTTTTAGAGCAGAATTGAAGAGATTGTGCGACCTGGAAAATACATTTAATAATTTCAAACGCTCTGGATAGCAATCAGCGCGTGAAAGAGTAGACTCTTCTATCTCGGCATGCACGGCAAAGCTTGCCACATGCAGGGCCTGAGCTGGACGAGTCGGCCTAGACAGTGCTTTCAACACAGCGGTGTGTGTCAATACCGAGAATAAATACTTGGTCGCTGTGCATTGAGCAGATCCACTGAGCTGCAGGCACTGGACTACCCCTGACATAAACCTCACAAGCTTGTGACTTGAGCACCTGGCCGTGTCACCCAATCACACTTCAAGTACATGCAGGGAAGGTCCTTAAGGTACATAAGAGAGAATCTGGCGTGGAATGCCAGGCCACTGCCCGACGCTGTGATGAAGGGCGGAGAAGCCTGCTGCTGGGCTTGGGCTTCCTGCCCTGGGCGGACGCATGGTATCGACACTCAGTGCACCACCCAGTCTGCCTAACGCTGCCATGTAAGGTGGTCCTTGTTGCCAGCACGGAGGGCATTGCTGCACTTTTGCAGCTTGCAATGCATGTCATATAGCCCTATCTAGTGCAGTGAGCCACCTGAATCCGATTTACAAATATTCTGGCTGCTCTTGGCTTTCTTGCTGGACACAGGCCCAGATTTGGATAATTTTGTCAAGGATGGACTCGTTCGTCCAGGATCATGTTCACCTGTATTTTGCCCTTTGAATTTACCAAGCACAAGATATGTGCGTGTCCCCACAGGTTGAGGCAGGCACAGGCTGCAGAGGGGGATGTCAAATTCCTGGAGCCTGACGCCGCCATAGTGGGGCGATTTGTGGAGCAGAAGGATGGCTGGCAGCGGTTTGAGACCCTGGACTTTCAGCTGGACGTCCCCCCGGGCTTCGAATTCGTGCCAGTCCCGCAGAATCAGCCGTTGCCAGGTCTTCCTTCCTCCCCTTTGCTACACTGACCCCTTTCAAACTTCTAGGCCCCTCCTCTGGATGTTAATGTCTCGAAGCCAGTGGATCCACTGCCTGCCAAAAAAATCAGACCAAAGGTTGTGAGATCGCAAGCACCGTGGATCTTGCCCAAGAGGCAGGAAAGCTGGAATGCCTTGGGATTTGAGCCAACAGCCTGCATGTTTGGATTGTACGATATTGTCCATGAGATTAGTACAGAGATTGTTCTCCTTGTTGATCGCTCAATAGTAGCATCGGTAATTGGTGTTTCTGATGATGTCGCCTGAATATTGGAACAGCTGAGTTGGAATTAGATAAGGAACTTGCTAAGGATAAGGAGCTGCAATCATGAGACATCCCAGCAGAATGGGCAAGTCTCAGTGATGACTGGCTGCTGCGAGTGCAGGCAGGGGGAGGGGTGCTGTGCCGTCGGCTGTGAAGGCAAATTTCAGGAACGAAGCAGGCGGCAGCATTACTGTGGTGGAGTTTCTGGCATCCCAGATCAAGCCAACGTTCTTCCAGGTGCACTTCATCCTAAGGGCAAACCTGCTCCTCCACAACGCCACCCCCGCCATTTGTACCTCTTATGTCAGCTCACCTGGTTGCGAACATACTCGTGTATTATTAATGTACCTCAGAAGGAAGATAATCTCGAATGGTCTTACTGAGTACTTGATGACAGCATGTGTTAAATGTGTCAAAATTGCTTGGGTATCGGCCCAGTGGGAAATAAATAGCAAATTGCAGCCTAGCGGTCCTGTTGCAATTTCTCAAGGGTCTCAAGTTGCGTTCCACTGTTCCTGATGCTGGACAAGTGGAATGAATCAGCCAGTATGCTGAATATGCTCAGTATTGAATGAGACGCAGGGCACAGCTGTCTAGCACTTCCAATAAAATGGCTACAGAGTACTGGCCCTTCTCCTATGAGCTTATCATCTTGACATACAAAGTTTCATGTGTGGCGCAGTTGGGGGACATCAGCCAGTATGGCAGTGCCAAGGATGTTGCGGCACTGCTGACGCCTCCAGGGGTGAGGTTGGTGAATGTGGGGAAGACGGTTCTGGAGCAGCCGGAGCGAGACACAGGGACTGTGCGGGGGAAAGTCAAGGCGCCCCCCCAGACGCTGTACAGGTGTGACTGCTGCTGTATAGTTCCATTGCCGTGTTCCTATTAGCTCCCATGCCCTCATAGCTCCACATCTCTCTTGTGACTTGAGGAGACAATGGATTGGTATGCTGCACTGGGGGAGCTGCAACAGCAGTTTATGAGCAAGTTGAACTTCTGGCCCAGAAATTCTGGACCACGAAAACTTGTGATGAATATGTTGTTGTTCTTGTTCACTTACCAAGCATCCCTTAGGTGAAAATTCTCTTCCACCTCCTCACAGCATGCTTGTCTGCAAGCACACCAGATTTCCCTTTCCTCATCTCAGTGTGCATCTGTGCTTCTTTTGACCCCTTGAGGGGCTTTGAATGCAGGTATGAATACCAGATTCCCACTGGCTACCACGCTGCCACTGCTGCAGCGGGGCGAGCCGGCAAGGTGCTGCTGGCGGGGGGGCTGACCAAGGAGGAAGAGTGGAAGGCTCGGCCACAGGACCTCAAACGGGTCATTGAGTCCTTCCAGCTGGCCTTTCCCAACTGAATTTTGAAGGTTCTGCGCCTTTTGGCTGAGACTTTAGGAACTGTTCATGCTTTCTTAATCTCTATACAGTGCAATTTTGAGGATTTGAGCAGGAGAGCTAATTTGAGATAAGTTTTGGATCTGATCTGAGGTTTTGGTACTGACTAGGCACCTCAGTATAGATGCAGCTTATGTTGCACCAAAATGGTGACTCTGGTATCCCTGATGTTGTTTGTTGCCAAGGCTGAGTCTGGTGGTAATGATAGGACCTGCTCATTTGTGCTCTTTTATGATCAGATCTCCGATGGAGATGGCAAGCTAGCCTAGAAAAACATGAGTCAGCAACATTTGTGTTTCGAGTCCTGCTCAGCAGCTACAATGTTGGTCAAGTGCACATAACAGCGGGCATGAGGAAGCCCTCCCCCAAATTGCAAGTCTATATCCTACCACTTCCTTCCATATGTGGCACAAGTGGCGCTGCTAGCTTGAACATCAATTGTCAGATGTATGAATCTTGTGTCATGCTACATGTAAATCCAGAGACTAAATTGCCATACCTTTCAGAGGCAGCAATGAGTCTAGATAGTCAACTGAACGACTTTGAACCAAGCATCAATAATGAGCAAATTGCATGTACAACATGTGATGTTCTTGGCATCCGTCGCCCCTTTAGGAGAACAGAACAGAGATGCCTGAATTAGCAGAAATGCAAATGAATTGAATTAACTTTACCTGACAGAATTAAGCTTCAAATAATGCAAAGACACTTGTAGGCAATCCTAGGTGTTCCTGGAGAAGACTGCCTTCCAGTGCGCCTCCAAATTCTGCCCAAGGCTGTCCACAGCGACGCCTTCCGTGCCATTGCTGCTGCTAGCCTGCAAAAATTGAAAGCAGTTTGCATTGGAAGGGAAAAATCAGCTCAGCACATATGCTGGTGGCACTCAAACTCATTGCAATTGAGATCAGGTTTCCCAGTCATCACGCAGGCAAGCTATCTCCATTCCATGGGGTTCAGGGGTAAGTTCGGGGTCACAAGCATGTGGCGGCATGCATCACCTGCTGTAGCATCCTGTGAGAAGGTGCAATGCCCTTGCTGCGCACATGCCTCGGCGACGAAACGACAAGCCTGCACAAGCCCAAGTCGGTATACCGCTGAACCACGTCATCTCTCCTGATGAGATGAGTCTTGGCGGCACATCTTTCCCAGCGCCTGGCGCCTGCCTGATTGGAGGTGACACGTAGCAAAGATAAGCACACCCCTCTCAAGACTTCTGGCAAGGCCTGAGCAGATGACAAAGTTGCTAGTTCAAACGGGGCTGCCGATTGTGCTCGGAGGCCTGCTGAAGGGTTTTGATCTCGAGAGAGCGGGCAAGGGTGCACCTCTGCATGCCTTATCTGGCTTGCTGTGGGTCTGGCCTGGCCGGCCAGGTGGACGAAAGCCTCCAGTCCCTTCAGCAGCCTTCAAAAACAAGGAATCTCAGCGCTTTGTTGCCCGCTCTTCTCATGAGCGCGAGATTTGGGAGCATCATGACAGCTTTCAAGCGCCGCTGACGGGCGGCAGGAAACTGGCAAGGGAGCATGGTCTTTCCCAAGCGTTCCCTTTGTGATGCAGGGACTCTTCCTTAATTATCCAGAACATCCAGTAACGAGCAGACTTTGTCCGTGGCAACAGACACTCGGTCCTCCAATTGTGAGAACACTCCTCCCCTGCTTGCTTGGTTCTCACCTTGCAGTACCTCGCTTAGCCCTGCAGCCCAAGTCCGTCTCCCCACACCTGAGCCTGTCAGCCACCTCCCTGCGTAGCTCCAGGAACCAGGCCGCGTGATGTGGGCCACCGCTGGGACCCCCAGACACATCGCAGGAGCACTCAGTGAGCACTGTGATCTCCGAGGGAGGCTCCGACAGCATGCGAGAGGCGACCCCCCGGGACAAATCCAGGGCGGCCGTCTTGACAAACTTCGGCACATGGTGTGCAACCAGGAGGAGCGCAAGCGCCATGCTGATCCAGGCGCTCCAATTTGCTGCACAGGAGGCTGTCATCAGGGCTGATGCTGCACCAAAGCTTCTGGAAAGGCTCATGCGGCAGCCTGTTCCAGGTCTCAGGCCAGGTCAAACCCCTGGATCCCGAGCCCCTATCTTTGCACCGCACAATACCCACATCACCTCAGTGGTCTGGATGGGGATTCCGAGCAGTTCTGCGCTGCCCAATAGGCTGTATGCATTGCAGTAGGATTGAATATAATTGTGATGCTGCTGTGTAACTGTAAACAAGGGATGCCCCATCCGAGTGAATGCGCTGTGTCAAAGTGCTCTGCAGGTGCAAGAGTGTCTGGGCACTCACAATTGCTCTCGCTCTTGCGGCTTTGGTGCTTCCTCAGGATCCTGGGAGGCTGGGTGCTATCAATGGTCCTTTGCACATCAGGAGCTGGGTCCGTGGGGATGCACTTGCTGGGGGAGAGCACCCTGGGTTCGGCCGCTGCTGGAGTCGCCTGCCGTGCTGCACATCCATTCGAGTATCATTGAAGATGCTCTCATCGACTGTGATGATTTGATCAGCGAGATGGAAGACCAACATTTCCACCGGAAGGGTATTTTGCAACACTGACCTGGTAGGTTGAATGAGCTGCAGCTGGGAATGCCGCGTTTTAAAGCATATCTCGGCTGCAATTAAGGGAATATTCTATCCTTTTGTTTGCTCCTACCCATTCTCCTCCATGTTCCTCCCACCACACTTAAGATTGCAAGACGAATCCACACAGTACTCTGGACCCTTGGAGGCACCACGAGTCCATCCTCCAGCACTTCCTTGAAGTTTCTGTCGAGGTATTGTACGGCAGCGATACTGAAAATCACTTGGGATCTGCATGATGGTGGTATGCATCAAAACCCTCCTTTCAGCATTTCATCTGCCAGTATCAGTCACAAATACCTTACCTCGCGTGTCAGCAGGTATTGACCAGGAGCTGGCCGTGTTGGACCTCTGCAGCATCGCCAGTGGATTGCGAGCTCCAGAATCGACATGTCCAGGAAAGCCGGGTGGGGTGTTGGCTGGCCAGGGTGGGGCACAGCCGGGCGTTGGCCTGGGGGTGGGGAAGATTCTGGGCTCAGACGGTGGGGCAGAGGCGGCTGAGAGGGCGAACGATTGAGGGTGCTGCCCAGCCTCTACCAGATACGCCGGAGGGGGCGTCATGCCGCCAGGTGCTGATGCGTGCTGCGCTGCCCAGGTCGGCCTGTGCACAAGACAAACGACAGTGATCGCGCTGACTGCAGATTATTTCTGATGTAGATCTCAATTATCGTGCTTCTGTGGGGTGCTGGATGACATGCTTCTGAGGGGGTCCATGACTGGATGGTCATGCTCTCTTGCATCAGGCAGGGATGCAGCGCACACACTGCATCCCTCGGAAGCTTTGAAATGTCTTCCCTGCATTTGACCAGGGCAGAAACCGGAACCTTCAAAACAGAACAGTATCGCCAATCGCTTCTTGGATTTTAACGGAGTGCTAGGAATGCCAGTGAATCTCACCGCTGAGGGGTCTGGTGCAGCTTCCGTGGGTTGAATGTTGGGGTCTCTGCGGCCATCTCCTGGGCTGTGCCTACTTGAGGCGAGACGTCCAGCCTGCGGGGGGCGAGCTGCCCACTGGGGGTGGGGTTGGGCTTGGGTCTCTTGTGCCCCGTGGCATACTCCGATTGGCGACTGGAGCCGGGGGTCCTCACGAAGAGGTCCGCCTTCTCAAACCATGGGGGCGTGGTGGAGGCCAGCACCTCCCGGATGCAGGTGGTGGGGCTGCGCACGCCTTGCCCAAACCCAGCACTGCAAGCAGAAGAAGCACTTTGTCAGCTAGGTCATAAGGATCTGGTGATTTCGAAGAAGTTGCCTTGTCAACTTCATTCACTGTCCATGGGTTGCATGACGTCCCGGCAATTGGCTCACTCACCCGTCATCTGAGCTTGTTGGGGAGATGGTTTGGCTGGTCAGCGGCTCCAAAGGGGGTGTCCTGCTCCCAAAACTTCTTGGCGTGTCAGTCGCAAACCCATCTTTGGCTTCAGGCTCTGGAGCTGCAAAGCAATTGCCTCTGTTAATGTCTGAGATGGATCAGATTGTGCCTGTGCTTCCACAGGAGCCCCAACATCGAGCTGATAAAACATATTCGTCCCTCGTGTG
Organism: Chloroidium sp. JM; assembly: GCA_004335615.1. Classification (NCBI taxonomy): domain Eukaryota; kingdom Viridiplantae; phylum Chlorophyta; class Trebouxiophyceae; order Watanabeales; family Watanabeaceae; genus Chloroidium; species Chloroidium sp. JM. The sequence continues at coordinate 424,651 of QAXI01000458.1, read as the reverse complement.
ACAACCAGCAGGTGCAGCTCAAAATGCTTCCTGCTCAATGGGAGATCTGACTGCTGAGAGGAAAATCATGATGCCACTCTACCAGTTGGACGATATCTTCTCAGGGTACGAATGCTTGGCTGCACTTTGAAATCTATGCAGGTCATACTATCTGAATCACAGCTCGAACTGTGCTGACCGAAAGCACATAGGATCGTGGGTCTGCCAATTCGGTGAGAGATGATACAGCGAGCAAGCTTGCAAATGTTAGTCTTACCCAAATCGCCATTTCTGAAATTACTCATGCACTGCCTTCTCTCCGCAGAGAAGTCTGAGATGGCTTTCTGGTCTACGACACTCCCTTAATGTGACTGCAGTGCACTACAGCACTGCATTGCGTCTGATGGAGTTCAAATTCAACAACCTGGCTGTGTTCGAATATGATGGCGCTTACGACATCTAACGAGAACATTGCTTTACGAGAGCTTGAATCTTCACGTGTGCTCGTGAATGCTGTCTAATCTACGTTGCGTGAATCTACGGAGCTTCAGAATCACTGCTAGAACCATGTCGAGGTACAGCGACGCACATGCCAACCCACAAGGTCCTGGTGATGCACGACCCACCGCCTTATCCATCATCAACGACGAGGATCTCATTGGCAAGCTCAAAGGGAAGGTGATCCTGATCACTGGTGCCTCCTCTGGCATAGGCATAGGTGACCTGCTTCTTCTCAATATGCAGTGACAAAGAATTCTGGAAGATCATATGCTCCTACATGACTGCAGAATAGCTGGATTTGATACGGGAAGGTCCTAATCATGTCTTGAAAATGGCAACAACAGGGACATGTGAACACTTGACCTACGTTTAGTTGCTCTACTAGACGTACATATACGATGTGATAGCACTCATGTCAGCCTTACATCAGTCGCACCTCAGATGAGACATGGCAGCAACACCAAGGCCCAGAACCAGGGCTGCAATTTCCAGCCATTGCCTGCCACTCCCCCACATCCTGAACCCTCCCAATGAAACAGAGACGGCTCGTGCCCTTCACGCCACCGGAGCCCACCTGTACCTGGCGGTGAGGGACGTGAAGAAAGGGAAGGAGGTGGCACAAGAGATCCAAGAGGCAGATGGCGGCCAGAGTGCCCCCATCGATGTTCTGCAGCTGCACTTGGACTCGCTGGACTCCGTGCGGGCCGCTGCTGCCGACTTCCTGGGGAGGAGCAAGCAGCTCAACATCCTGATCAACAACGCTGGTGCGTAGCCAGTATCAAACTAACTCCATCACTCTTCCACTTTTCCCGTCCTCGCTCTTCAAGCATCACCTAGGGGAGCTGGCCCTTCTGGCCTCATGCCCTTGCAAAATTTAATGCGTGGCTCCAATCTGAATCTTTGTCGTGTGAGGGGGAAGGGTTTCCAGGAAACATTCACCAGAATGCAGTGGATGCTGCTTCAGACGCCAGGACACTGTCTCTTCCCATATATATTTACCTCCCGAGCTTTCTTGCGCCTAGAGCCCCCCCCCCCCCCCCACCCCC